>VYZW01017563.1:23016-67591 GCA_013401315.1 Balaeniceps rex
AAGGTTAGTAGGAACTACTAGGACCAGTTTCCAGAGAGGGCCTGGCAAGAGACTGCATGCTTAAGGCTTTTGGGGGAGTTAAAATTCAAATGGAACATTTTATTTTGAGTTTGGCAAACTGGCATCTTTACTAACTCCTTTGGCCACTATTTGTACACACTGGTGGGTTAAAATTTCTCCTTCACCTGTGTCTTGGCAAAGATAAATCAGCAAAGCAAGCCACAGCTCATGCATATAGACAGTTACACTTGCTCTTGCCCCCAGAGAATGTGAAGTAATGTACACTTCACTGAAGGAGGAATTACTGTGAATTACTGTACTAGCGTAGATGGGAGCCTGCACAAGGATGGTTGTTGTGGCTTGGGTGATGGGCAGTAACTTGGTTTTTGTGTCTGGCCCTCCACAAGTAAAGCTGCTGAGGGCACTGTACATCACTGCAGCCTCTCTTCCCATGTGATGTGGGATTTGCATCATACAAGGTTGCAATTGCAGGAGGTTTAGCACCCAGAAACTTCCTGGTAGGTGAGAGAGATCTTCATTACATTGTTGTTTACTCTTCTTACATTTTTTCCCTTCTAAGCCAGTGTGGAGGCTATCTGGGAATAACCTTAGAGTCAGGAGTTTCTCAGGCTCAGGTAAAGGACAGATGATTATTTTCTGTGACTCACTGTTAAGTGCTAACTTTAGCATCTACAAGTATCTCAAACTGCACTAGAGTGTCTGTAGACCCTCCTTCCCTAAGGCAACTTTTGTAGTATCACAGAATAGCTTGGATAGGTCCTTCTGCTTGAAAGTCACTCAGTGGTCTTTGGGGCCTGAAATGTAGCTATTTGGGAAAGCAGCACTCATGTTCCTCATCCAGCACTGGTCAGTCGTTCTTCCCTGAAAAAGTCAACTCCTCAGCCCAAAGGATGTCTTTGAAACAAACTGCTGCTTGCGATGGTACATGCACTTGAGGGCACGTTGCCACACTCCCTTCCTGCATACATTCTGTTCTGTCCCTTGCGTGCCTATAGGTGCTGAGACACTACAGCAACATTGAGGAGGATGCCACCATCTGTCCATCCTGGTGCCTGACTGTCAGGCTGAGAGGGCACACGTATGAAGCAGAACGAGAGCACTTCATCCCACAGTACATCCTGGATGTCCCCAAGGTGTGTTAACTGGTTGACATTTGGATTTTTGCAGAGGCACTCAGTGTTCACCTCTGAAGTCTTTACCTTGTCTCCCATTGCACCATCCTGAGATGTGGCTTAGGTGGTTTCTGATGGTGTGGAGACTCCTGCTTTGGTGCAGAGGTAGGATGCTCTTTCTCCTGCATTAGCTTCCCAGCCTCCAGTGTCAGGCTGCACTGAGCATCTCATTAGCTCTGAGAGGAAAGCTGTTGGGATTTCATTCCTTTCTTTTTAAGTGGACATAGGCACTGACAAGGGTGCTTAGTCCCCTTAGTCACTATCCATGCAGAGACTGCAGGCCCCAGCAAGCAGCTTGCTTATTGGATGAACAGAAAGCATTGCATAAGTAAAGTAGCTTCATTGGTCCCATGAGCCTATGAAAGATAAGGACCACTGTGGGAAGGGAAAAGACTTTAACTTGTATACCCTTGGGTGATTTCCTTTCTTTCCTTGAAGAGAAGCAGTTACGAAGCTCTCCATAGACTCAGGATAGTGCTTGTTGGAACCTGGAATTCAACATAGTGAAAGCTTTTTCTTTAAGCTGTTTTTCTAAATCCAGTGTAAACAACCCTTCTTGCTTGTCTCCACCAGACTTTTCCTGCTGTGGCTCCTAACACTGATACCTACTGCAGTATGCTGCTCTTGAACACAGGCACCTCACTGATAACCTTCAGTGTGAACCAAGCTGCTTGTCCCTCTGTTTTGCTCAAGCCCCGCTCAGGACACATCATTCCAGGAGGCCACCAGATTTTCTTTCTCTCCACTCACCCAGTTAACACAGTCTCGCAGCAGCATGTCCTGCCTTTGCAGCTGAACTCTTGTCCTGGATACACCAAGGTAGGGAGAGGGAAGTGGAAGACGGTGAGAAAGGTTTGTTCCCTTGCAGTCTTCCCTTTTCACAGTGACTTGCACTGTGATCCCTGTTATATCTCCTAATGTTTAGTTTGGATTTTTCCCTTTGGAAATAGGAATGAAATAACATTTTCAACTTTTAAGGTGGGGTCAACATTGTAGATAGAAAGTGCTTGTGGTGCCAGACATCCTGTACCCCTCATTCCCTTGTGTTTCCATCTCCTGGAATTCACTATACTATGCTTAGGGCCCTCCTTGACAGCACAACCTAAAGTCCTTCCCCTCCTCCTTCAGACCCAGTTTTTTCTTGCTTCTCTCTTGGAAGGAGCAACATCTTTGCAAGGTCCCTCCAGAGGTAGGCTAATGTCTGTTACTTTTCCCTTAATTCCACAGGAGATTGCTCTCCAGAGTTGTGGGGAGTCCCTTCTTTTGCTCTTAGAAGGTGATGGAAATCTATACTTCAAGCCTGTCTATGTAGGGACCTCCTTTACACGAATGTATACCATAAAAAACTGCACAAGGCTGCCCATGGTTTTCACATGGAAGATCCATCAGTCTGACAGCAAGATCCTGTCTGTCAGCCCCGCTGCAGGGATCCTCCAGCCCTATGAAGCCATGGTAAGCTCAAGTCGTACCAAAGTTGTATTTTGTTCTCTACAATACAGCTGTGGAGTGTTTAGAGCACAAATGTGAGGGGTACCAATCATTTGGTCATTAATGCCAAAGCTGGAGAATACCAGTCAATGTCTTAGCTTGGGTCACCAGCCAGCATCTGCAGCTGTGCTGATTCCCATGATGTGAATTTGCCCAAACATGATGACCTACTCCTCGACTACAGGACCAAATGGGTCTTAAACAGGCACTAGATAATGATACCCTGGATGGGACTGGGCATTAACACAGCAGCAACTTTGTCGTGCACCAGGATATGTTAATAGACAGAGGACAGATGAGAGCATGAGGGGGTTTATGGTGCTCTTCTTCTGTTCTCCCACCTGTAAATTCAGGTTCTAAACTTCTACTGTATTCCCTAAATGCTTTTTGAGAATAGTGAAGACTAGCATATCTCCACGGCCTGGCTTTGAATATCTGAAAGTGCATTCCCAATATGAACCTTTGATACAGGCAGAGATGGTGGAGGATCGAAGTGAGAGTGTCTCCAGAGTTGTCTGTAGTGGACTAGGTTCGCTGTAATGAAGGAAGGGGCTGTGCATTGAATGCAACCGTTGTGGTGTATAGGCTTTGCTCTGGTCTGGAGCTCCTGTGAGTGCTCTCCTTCCCTCTTGCGGTTTCAGGCTCAGGCGTGGACTTTTACTCCTGACAAGGAGACCAAGTATCTGCTGCGAGCCATGGTGTTTGTGAGGAGGAAAAGTCCAGACCCCGTGTCTCCCAAAAGTGTCCGTTATGCCTTACGAATTGTTGGAGAGGGGGTGCTGGGCACCATCAGGGTAAGGAACTGGGGCCCACTGGGTAGTAGGAGGGGTACTAGGGTGGGATGGGCTTCCCCTTTTTGCACAATCTGTACTGGAGACAACCAATAAGGATTTACAGCAAAATTCCCAGACTTTACTTTCGGTAGAGATCACAGAGCTGATTCTGGCAGCCTAATGGCAACAGCATGATGTAAATGTCCTGTCAGTTCAAATGTGACCTGCCTGAATCCTCTGAGATCGCTCTCAAATCCTCTGTTCCAGACTGAACTTGAGCAAGCCGTTTGGCTCCTTGGGACTCGCAGCTCTCTCCTCTCATTCTGTCTGCTCTCCTTCTCTGTTTGTTCTGCTGTCAGTCCAATTTCTAAGTGTAGTGGACCTGACTGTTAAAGTTGTGTGGCCACAATGTAGGTTTCCTCCTACTAGCTGCAGATCTGTGCTGACACCTTCATTTTCAGGCAGGTTTCTTTAAGGAATCAGAGCTAATAAAAATAATATTTTGTAAGTCGTCAATCACATTGGACAGATGGGTAGAAAGGTCTTAGAGGTATTTAGTCACTATAAATTGCATGTGAGGGGATGACTAACCAAAAGAGAGGGGCACTCTTAATGCAGTCATGGAAGGACCGGCAGACAGAGCTCAGCTCTTGTGCCAAATGCAGCTGGCCAGCTAGTGTCTTCACAGCCCCGAATGTGCTGCATCTTACCCAGCAAGCAGCCTAAATAACAGTAGGACAAAGCATTTGGAGGATGGATTGAGCCCCTTGCAGACCTGTTAGAACATCTCCCAGGACATGCCAGGTCCTACACAAAGTAGGGAACCCTTTGCACTGCACTGTGTGTGCCAAGGGATCAGCTCGTGGAGAGATAAGTGGTGGCTACAACTTGACCACTACGCTCAACGAGTAACAGTGACCTTTGCACGGCGGGTTTGAATTCCAGGCGCAAAAGGAGCACCTGGACCTTGGAAACGTTCTGGTTGGTGACCTGCAAAGCTGCAGCATTGTACTGCTAAATGATGGGATCTGTTCTTTGAAGTACATCCTCAGCGTTGAACAACTGATCACCGGGCCTTGTGACCCTGAGGAGGTCCGCAGCGATCCACTGGGTACTGTAAGGAAATTAGCACGGGATGGGGCCTTGGCCTTCCCCTCTTTTCTGCAAAATTGTTCTAGCATAAACTCAGAGGTTGGGTTTATTGCTGGCTAGATTGCACTGATTCTCTTAAGTGCCTTAAGGTACCCACATTTTATATGATAAGAGCATGCTTGAGAAGATGTGAGACAATCTCCATGTGTGGGTACAGCAAAGCAGCTTGTTTTGTGCTGTGCAAGTGGTGGAAACATTTCATTGTCATGTTAACTTTGCAAAATCTTCGTCTGGAAACATAAGTATCTTCCTGTTCCCATCATTTAATCAAAAATATTTGTGCTGTTCTTTTTCTCAAAGTTTACTTTTTTGCATGCATGTGTGTAAATTTGAGCAAAATCAAAGCAGCAAGGGTTTTTTACATTTACAGAAGAAAATTATTTTCATGGGCTAGGAGACTTGTATTTCAAAGGTCCATCTTGAAGCACATATAATTAAGTAGGACAAAATAGGGGAGTCTCTTCAGAGAGAATTTCCACTGCATGAGAGCTCTCCTTACAATCCAGTGGTAAAGAGGCTACCCAGACCCTGGGATGTAGAAAAAAGATAGCCAGAAGTCAGAGGGAGTTATGCCACCGAGCACAGCGCTGGTAAAATGGCAATTATAATCCTGTGTTGGTGCTTGCGCTTTGCAAAGGATGTGAAGGTGCTTTTGCATGGAGGTGCACAGGGGTGCAGAGGGCAGTTGTTGAAACAATGCAGGCATGGTGTGTACACTCTCACCCTGCGTGTGATTTACATCATCCTATGTGTGCGCTGAAGGAAGAGATCCCTCAGTGACTGAGAAGTATCTGCTCCTTTGCTTAGGGATTTGCTACAGTTGACTCTTCTATCTTGCTGGAAAAAACATAACCCAGAGCCTGACAATTGAAGTTAGAACAGTTTGGACCTTGAAATAAGATGCAATTTCTCAGCAGAGAAGGGAGTTAAACAAAGGAGCTTCCCAGAAAAAATGGTGGAGTGCAACCCTTAGCTGCCTTTCTAGAGGACCTCCTCTGGGGAAGTTCCCTGTTCTTTCCTGGCCAAAGGCAGGCTGGGTACTCACAGTGGGCTGCCTACAGTCATAGTCAGGGAATCCCAACTTCAACACCTGAAGCTGGTCCTAATGATCAGGCTTCGGGGGGCAGTGGCTTGAACACAGGTAGGCTTGGGGAGCTGTGTGTTGAACACACGTGTGGTGTAAGAGGTCAGTGATGCCAAGAGCTCATAGCATCTCTTTTCTCCTACAGCTCTAGAGCTGGAACAGTCCAGAGGGACAATCCCCGCAAGGTCAAAAGCTTTTGTCCGAATAACAGTCAGGCCAGCCCGTCGGCTGCATTACACCTGGTCAATCAAATATGCTATTTGCACCCCCACAGGTGAGAGATGGGTATTTTGGGAAAATCATTCCCTCCCACAAGTAGACTGTGCCTTAACAGGCTCGGCTGCACAGTTCCCAGTGTACGAGTCCTGCGTGAAGAAATCCCTGTGCTGAGCAATTCACCAGAGCCAGATCCTAAGTGCTGTCTCCATTTTGCTGCACCTTTTGGGGTTAGATATGATTGAGCCATTACACACAGACAGGGAGAGCTCCAAGTTTCCTGCTGCTGTGGTCACAAGATTCCCTGCTTCTCTGCATGATCATGGCCTTTTAGCATGTGTCCTGAAACATATTCTGAGAGCTTCATGCAACCAGTCCTATGCAGTTGGCGTCCTTTTTGCAGATCTGGATTGGTCCCTGTATGAGAAAGAATGCAGTTGAACTAGAAAAAGCATGGAGACAGGCAACAGGGATGTTCAGAGGTGGGAAACAGTGTTTGTACAAGAAGAGTCTAGTTAGACAAGGAGTTTCCAGCTTGGAAAGTGGAGAATGGCAATGCCACATGAATGGTATGGAGAAGACAAGATATAAACAACTGTTTATGATTTTTCAGTGAAAACAAGGGGCACTTCATAAAACGACTAGGCTGTAGGCTTAAATCAAAAACATTTTTTTTTTTCAGACAGTGCAGAACTAAACTGTGTAAATACAACAATTAAAAGCACAACATTCATAGTCTTTTGGTGACTTCTGAATGCAGAAGTCAAGGTAAAACTAGAAGTCAGTGGTTTAGAGGTTTTCAGAAGCTGACTAAGAAAAGACTGTGTGCAAGTCCTGTTATTTCTTTCTTTGGTCCGGGTAGGGCCTCTCTCTATTTTCCTGTCCCAGACAGCTGCCCCTTAATGGTACATGACTACTTTTTGGTGTTTCTTTCTCTCCCAACCTACAGACCTTGCGAGCACAAAAGAGGAGCAGCAGCCCCTCTGCTGCATTGTAGCAACAGGCGTCTACCCAACTTTCTGCATCGCAGATGCCTGTTCAGCAGGGAGTGCCAGTGGTATCAGCAAGTTGCACCTCTGGAGGCTCTTTTCTTTGGACACACTGAATGAATATTTGGAGCGTGACCCGACTCCCAGCGAGCTCACCTACAGAGTTCCCACAAGGCACAGGTGAGACAAGGAGGTGGCTCAGAGGATCTTTTGGTCCCTCGCACAAGCCAGACAGAGATGCCGTGGCTGTTGGCTTGGTTTGCAGCTCACTGCTGCGTGGCACGCTGTTGTTCTATCCTAGCTCCTGCAGACAGTTGCTCACTTCTTCTTCCCTGCTTACCCTCCCTAGAGAGGAGCGACATGTAGAAAGAATAATTTAATTGCAACGGACCTCTAAAAGTCTCTGGTCTAACCCCTTGCTCAAAGCAGGGACAACTAGATCAGGTTGCTCAGATCCTTGTCCAGTTCAATGCTGAATATCTCCAAGGGCAAAGAAATCACAGCTTGTCTGGGCATCTGATTCCAGGGTTTGACCACTTTCATGGTAAAAACTTTCTTTCCTAGTATCTAATCCAAATGCCTTGTGTTGCAACTTATACATTTGCCTTCCCTGAGCCCTTACTTCATAAGCCTGAACAAATCCAGGTCTGTTAGTCACTCCTTGTAGATAATGTGCTCCAGCCCTCAACCATCTTGGTGGCTCTCCACTGGACCTGCTCCAGTATGTCAGTGACTTCCTTGTAGTCGCTGTAGGGGAGCTGAAAACAGGCCTCAGCTAAGCAGGATTCTCAGAGCCTCCATGTATGCCACTCACTCTCATTAGGCATATATAAAAGATTGTTTGGATAAAATCCAAAGGCCTTCCTTACACCCAAAAGGGCCAACAACATAAGGTCAGAGAATAATTATAGAGAGAGCCAGTGTAGAATGACCCTTTCCCCTGTCATGCCCTGCCAACCCTTCCTCCTGTCTCAATTTAATCTCTTCTTTCTCTTCTGTGACCAGCACGTGCTTGATCCCCCCAGCGTACACCCCTCTCCTGCTGGATTTCAACTTCGGGGCTGCCCCAATAGGCTCAGAGCCTACCCTGGTAATGCTCCTGCTGGCAAACAAGGGTGTGGTGCCTGTGGAGTGGTAAGCAGTGCTTGCTGGAGCTCAGCCTTCTTTCTGGGGTCTGTCTGGGGGTATGAAAATGCTCACAGGGGCCGTGAGACATTTGCAAATTAATAGGGTGGATTTTGTAGGGGCGGCTTGTGTTGTGGAGCTGCAACTGAGTTTCCTTGGTGGGTCTGGGTGAAGGAAGCAAGCAAGGAATGTCAGAGAGTTCTGCAGATCAGACCTGATGAAACATAAAGTGTCCACCAGCTCGGCTAAGCCTGGCTGGACTGAATAGGCTGACCATGGCCCCAGGGAATTTGTGTGTCCCTTTTGCTGACCAGCTGACTGGTTCCCTAGGGCCTTCTTGTTTCCTTCTGATCAGAAGATGGACATGGAGCACTGGGCAGAGGATGCTGAGCTTAGCTCCCGTGAGCTGCACCAGATGAGAATTCAGGATAACCAGCTCTTCAGTGTTTCCCCAAAGTCAGGGAAACTTCTTCCAGGACAGGAGGAATCTGTCCAGCTTTCACACAGGTGACGGCAACTACCTGTACTTCAGAGCATCATGCTGCGTGCCAGGACATCACATGCTATCAGAGTCCCCTGTGTTGCCATGCTGGATCCTGCTTACATGCCCCTTGCCCAGCAGAGATTGGGCAAGTAAAAAGTCCCGAAGCATGTCCAGTTTCTGGACGCGACAAAGCTTGTCTTCCTCAGGGGAATGTTGTTAATGTCCTTTAACACTGCAGTGCAAGAGGCATTTGGCGTGACATGCTGGGGACACTGGTCTGCCCTGACCTGACAGCTGGGAAGATGAACAAGATGCTGCGCTTCCTGTGGTTTTGATTATACAGTGATATTCTTATTTTTGTCATCAACTAGAGCTGCTAGCCCTTGTGTGCCTGTGGAGGCTATGAAGAAAGCAGAACACCTCCCCTTTCACAGCAGACCTGATTTGAGAAGTACTGGCTTCTCAAATGGCGTTGGCCTAGAAACTTGGGTCCCTAAATTGGTGTATGACTAAAATCAACATTGCATCACTTGTTCCCACCCATACACAACTGTCCCCCTCCCTCTCTCAGTGGCCCTTACGCAACAGTGACTCTTTAGCTGGGAAGTGAATTGTCTCTAATGTACTGTGTGAGCCTGATTCTATCACTCTGGGCACAAGGTTGGTTTCTAATGTTTTCCTCTCTCTCCTCTTTCACTGCTAGACATGATTTCATCGGCACTGATCACCTCCCTGTCCTGCTGAAGGTTTCCTATGGCCATGAGATTCTGGTAAGATAGCAGGTAGCTCTTGCTTCTGTTTGCAGAACAGCAGCAGGTAGGAACTGAATTACAAGGTGTTTTCCCCAGAAACTGCATGGCGTGCAGGGGGCTGTGGCATTCCCCTGGAATCTGCACTGGCTGGGCAGTAACACAGGGCCAAGCAGAGACATAAAACCAACATCCTGACAAATTTGTGGTTCCAGCACAGTGTGATGTGGCAGTGCACTGGCTAAATGGCCCTTGGATGTAGCATTGGCTGGTTTCCCCAGCAAGGGAATTTTTTTTATTGTTATTATTAACCTTTTTATTTTACTGGTGGTGTTAACACTGAATTGCTTCTTCCTCCAAAACAATTCCAAGTCCAAAACAGCCCTCCTGGGTTTTACAGTCCCTGCATGCTTTTCACAAGTATATCTCATCCCATCTTGTAACTCATTTCCACAAGTATATCAAGTATATCTCACGGATGAGATTTCTGTGCTTGCTTCCCCTCATTTCATCTGCCTTACTGTGAGTTCTTCCATGCAGTAATCCTGGAGTTCAGCACTGGAGTCCATCCTATTTCTCTCATATGCAGCTTTCCTGAATCTCTGCATCTTATCAGCTCTCTAAGCTCTTCAAAACCCGCTGGAATGTGCTTTTCTCCAAAAGTACCACCTGCACTGACTGCAGTTTGGGGACACATGTGCTGGCACAGGGTTGTCAGAGCATCCTCCAGCTCTGGAGGTATGGAGGCAGCTGCTTCCCCAGGCCCAGAAGGTACTCCCTGCATTCCTGGTTGGCTGTTCCTGCTGCAGCCCTGATGCCTTTGCCCACCCACTTATTTCTCCTGCCAATGGTGGAGGAGCTTCCTACTCATTCTTCCTTCTTCGCTGCTTGCTAAAGTATCCCAGAGCTGATCTGTGGTGTGTTTTCCCTGAGCATTTCCTCAGGCTTGGAACTAATTTCTCTCTCTCTCCCTCTCTCAAACTGTCAGTTAGAGTCAAAGTCACCTTGTGCTCTGCCGGGCACAGCTCATGCCTGGCTGAGCCTTCCTGTCTGTCTCTGAAGTTTCCTATGAGACCATTGTGTTCACACATTTCTTTTATTTTTCTTTTCTTTCAGGACTGTTGTCAGCTGAAAATCCAACCCTTTGACCAAGCTGTTTAAACAGTGGCTTAACTGTGCCTTCCCTCAAAGCCCTTGGACAGGCTCCCTGTGCTCTGCCTGCCTGGCACAATCCTGAGAGTGGATGTGAGCATTTCACCAGCTGGCCAGTGAGGGAATAGGCTTTGGAGCACTAGCAGCCTATAGGGCACACATCCTCTCTTGCCACATAGCCAGTGGCTTTGGTGGATACCAGAGACCACCACCCTACCTCATGCTGTCACTGCAGGAGTGGCTGAAAAAGCATGGGAGGCTCTGGGAATGCTAAAAGACCCCTGGCTGCATTGGAGCTCTGGCGATAGGAGGCCAATCCAGAGACCTGGAGCAGTGCAGGTGGTCACAACCTGGAGGGACGCACAGTGCCAGTACTGAACTGCTAATATCAGAAAGTAGAAATGGAAAAGGGTCCTCCTTCTGCAGAGAGAGCAGATGAGGGGCTGAACACAGTGTGCCTTCATTCATTTCAGTCATGGCATGAAGAGCACAGAGCCACTAGCCCCCATGGCAGAGACTACTCTGAGCATGCTCACGTGCCAGAGTTGAACAGATCCTCACCTGGGAATCTGCTGAAATGTGCAGAACATACGCTAACTTTAAGGGAAGCAAATGCTGTAATGTCACCCCAAAAGTTAAGCTTTGGAGATTTGAGATAGCAACAATAAGCAGAGGTGGAGACCATAGGACTGGGGTATTGCATGGTTATTGTGTCAAATTCCAAATTGCCTGGCATCGGAGTGGTGATGTTAGCCAGCTGCAAGCCAATGCATGATTTTTTGGGGGGTCCAAACTCACCTCTATGATGGCTCTACCCATGTGGACAGATTTTGACATCCCACTTCTCTGCTTCCCCAACAGAGTCTGTCTGCTTCATCTTCAGGAGGAGCTCCCTTTCCATTACTCCTTCCCCACTCAGTGGCCACCTTTCAGTCTTGAGAAGACTGGATTTATAGGTGCTCTGAAGGACCCAAACTGATTTCCCGTTGGCAATTTCTTCTGACTGCAGGATGAAACTTCTGTAGACTTGTGTGTTACCCACTCTCTTGTGCAGGAGGGAAACAGGGCTTCCAGCTGCCTAATGCTCTCACAGGTTTTCCTTTGCCTCATCGCCATTGCCTGCCTGTAAGAGTGCAGCTGTGACCTTGTTCTCAGAGCTCCGGGATAGTTTGGCCAGGCAGAACCTGCAGCCCTCAGCAGTTTTAGTAGAAAAAGCCCATCCGGCTGCAGGTGTTGAAGGATGAGGTAGGCTGGTTCCCAGAACTCGCTGGAGAGAAGGGCTGGATCCCAGGGAGAATCCCTGAGCACACAGGATCCATAAACTGGAAGTGTTTGCACTTCGCCTTAGAGCTGCTAATTAGGTATTGTGAGATGTTGTCACCTGCAGCACGTGTTCTCCAGGCAGCTCTGCTCCCTGGGGAATCTGGCATCTCTGTCCTCTCATGCTCTAAGTCATTGCTGTGGGACAAAGTCTGTGCACTCTGGAAGGAGAACTGATTGCAGCAGGCCTTCACTTTTCTCTATTTGTCTCCCTTTAACTGATAGTCCTCCAAATGTCGCATCCTGTGTCTATGGAAACTAATGACAGTTTTTCCTTGGCAGCTGTCGTCTGGTGGGATCCAAGTTGGCTTTTTGGTAAAAATTTTATACTCAAGTATATATATACTTACTTGAGTAAAAAACTTTTATACTCAAGTAATATAAATGGGTGTTTCACTCCCAAAGCTCAGGAAGGTTCCTGTCCCTTTTTCCCTTGCAGTTTGAAAGTGTCAGCTCTTGTCCTCCTCCTATTTTGTATTGCATCTGGCTTGCTGAGGCCCTCAGGAGGCTGAATGCTCATGTAGTGCTTTGAAAAGATCCCATGTGGAACTCTGTTCACATTGTATTTCTAGCCTTCTCTCCCTCCTCCCTTTGCTTATGGAGCTGAACTGGAATGGGTTGTATTGGAGGAATCAGCATTCTCTGCTCTTGTTTGAGCAGCTGATACAGCATCTCCTGCAGGTGTCTGTCCAAGACATCCACCTGCCTTTGCAAACATCCTCTCCATCTTCTGCATACGCAATTGAAAAACAGCCGTGCTTTAGGCTTAGCTTTTTGCAAATTGCAGCAACTTAGCTCCCTGTGGCCCATGCAGAGACATTACTAGCTCTGTGACTGCTTTACAAGCTCTGTCTCTAGGTAGACAGCTCAGTGGTGCTTTGGGGTGATCCTGCAGGAAATCGTGCATCATAACTCATCTCTAGCTTGATTGCAATTTTCTCAAAATGGAGAATCCTGTGTCTCTTCCTTCCATGAAACAGCTCTATAAATCTCTTTGCTTTGCTTGAAGTGCCTGGCAGCTGCTTTGCTAACAGGATACTGTTGATAGTTACTTGATCACTTAAAATTCAGCTGGGATCTTCTTGCAGCTTTTGGATTGTTAGACACATTCTTGGAGCAGGATGTCCTCCAGAGTGAGGACATCCAGATGGTCCTTTCCAAGAGGAGGCCATTACTTACCTAAAATCCTGTCTTTCCAAAGGATTTGACTGTCACAGCTGCACACTCCTCTATGTACAGTCCAGACACTCATTCATGAAGAATTTCTGCCACATACTTGCAAAGAGAAGCACTGAGGCTGGTGCCTGACATAGCAGGGAGAAAAGTACCTTCTCTCTGAAACAAGATGCAAACCTTTCAGAGAAAAGCCAACAGCTGAGTAGGCTCTCCATCTCCTTCCTTTTTTCTTAGGACACACTGTCCTGGTATTACCAACTTAAATCTGTAACTGTGTTGCCCTCAGCTTGCAAAGTCCTTCAGAGTCCTTGTGCAGTTGTTAGTGATGGGGCCAAGGCCCTGTGAGAAAGTGACTGCATTTCTTTCCACTGTAGCTGAACTTCAGCGGCGTGACGGTGGAACAGGACCAGCGGTACATTCATTTTGCATCCACTAAGCACCTCTTCACACCCATTGCCATTGGGACCTCCCAACCCCCCACGCAGGTGAGCATCCTGGGGCCAAACCCAGCAGCAGCAGAGGGAAGGAGCTGGTGTTACAGTGTCCCAAGGACAGGCAGTGTCTGAGGCATTTCCCAGGGAACAGAATGGCCTCCACAGGAAAGCATCACAGCAGAACTTTGAGATTAGTACTAGGCAGAGCCTGGAAATGGCTGCTGGGATGGCTGCAGGGAAAGTACCTCTCACCACCTCCAGTTTGACAAGATTTGGCATTCACTCTAGCCAGAATGCTTACGAGGTGTGTTGGGCTGTTCCGTTATTCTCTTGCATGGGATCCAAGTGAAGACTTGTCTAGCTGCTCCAGGCAATCTGGAAATAAATCCTAATTAGTTTTTTAGTAAATTAATTAAACTTTCTTAAACACTTATTCAGCAAAAAAGCCAGCTTTGATTCTGTTCTGCCTAATTTACTTGGGAAATGAACAAGTCTGAATTGAATTAAGATCATTTTAATACAAGTGGTTTTGCATTTCAAGTAATCCGCTTTACAGTGATCCCTTTAGCTAATTTGTATTAATTTTCTCCTAGACTGAATTTGCAGGGCACCACTTGGAGAGGCACTGTACTTATCAATGTACATATGCGGTGATAAACCTTCAGCAGTCTCCTATCAGAGCCTCAGTGATAAATCCTGACACTATGAGGTCTCCTCATTTTTAGGAGACAAGCTGACTAATTAATTATTAATGCTTATCAGAGTCCTCTGGGGAAGTGTTAACCAGTTTAACTTGTGCATGGTATAATAAGCACTGCTCTCTCTGACTCACTTCAGATTTATGAACTCTACAATGGTGGCTCCATGCCTGTGATGTTCGAGGTTCAGCTGGACAACATTGTGAGGATCCAGGAGGAGAATTTTCAGCATCCTGTGTTTGTCTGCCTAACTCCTAGAGGAGAAATCCCCCCTGGCACGACAGGCCACATTGAGTGGATCTTTTCACCACTGGAAGCCAGAATGTACTTGGTAAGACCCTCCTCATGACTGCAAGAAACAGGGTGGGTCTTTATCTCGTAAATTTCTTCTTCCCAAAGAACACATTTCTTCCACAACCAGAGTCATTCCAATATGTATTTCTCAAGCATCAAACAGTGACCAGTGGTATAAACAGTATCCGATCAAATTTTTGGTCCATTGTTGACTTCCAATAACTCCCGCCAAAGAGACTGAAGTCAGTGTCTTTTATTGTTGCAGTGTACGCTGCTGCAGCCCTCTGGAAACAGCCTTCCCAAAGACCTCTGTCCTAGGCTGCAGCAGGCAGGCAGGGCCACAGCTGGAGCACTGCTTATTGCCCCACTCTGGTAGATGCATGGAAAAATAAATAAATTCAATTTTAAAACTCCAACTTTTGCTCCAAGAGGGAGTCCCTGCCCATCTCATACAGTAAGTGGCTAATTGACTCCTTAACCAACTTTCCTGAGTTAGCAGGAAAGGTCAAGGCCTGAAAGAGCAGAAGAGACTGGATTTCTCCTCACCCATGCATGTGGTGTATTTAGACTAGTCCATTAGCAAGTATACTAGTTTCTTGCACATCTCTCCCAAATATGTCTGTGGACTTAATGCTCTTATCTTGTCCAAGGCAGGTTGATGTTCCCATCCACATCCTGGGGGGTGAATCAGCTCTGATCACCTTCCAGGGAGCAGGCTACGATCCAAATACCGTAGGAGACACTGCCACATCCAGCAAAGTTTTGTCTCCTTCAGTCTTTCCAGGTTCTACCAAGCTAACTGTGCCTGGGCAGGTAAGTCCAGGCATGCTGATATGAATAATATGGTTAGTCCAGAAATGTGTGAGAGAGGCTGAAATATGGAAGTGGCCCCATCTAGCAGTAGCCTGTGTTGCAGGGGAGGTCATTGCCATGAGATAGAGCAAGTATTTCCCTTCCAGCAGGTCATCTAGAGCCTAACTCATAAAAGCAGTTGTTCTGAAAGGTGTCTTCCTTCCAGCTTGCTGCTTCCACTGCCATCAGAAACAAAAAGGTTTTAGGGTTTGTTCATGTTCTGAATTTTCTGTTAAAAGTTACCCTCCATTACAGCTACCTTTCTTATTTGCAGCTAAAACATCTTTTCTTTGGTAATTTATTCACAAAAATACTACTGATATACACTGTCAGGGCTTGGCTGCCTCCATTTCACAGCCAAACTCAGGTGATGCATAACCTGAATGCAGACTGCAGGATGGTCACTAATTCAGGCACATCCCGAGGAATGCACTTGTTTGACCTGTCGCTGGCTCAGCAGGAGCTTGTTTGGCCTGGCTAGAGCTGACCTGCCAGCCTGGACAATCTGTTGTTAAACTCTGCCACAGATCCCAGCATAGTGAATCAGCATTAAGCAGCAGCAGCAGAGGAATACTCTACGCAGGTAAAGGATTCATCCTGTGTGACATTAGCATGCCTACCTTGGAGCCCAGCCACAGCTACGTGTGCTCTTTAGCTTTCAGCAGGGCAATTGCATTCCCGGGTACAGCAAAGAGAAGATTATTAAAAACCTGTCTCAGTCTGCCAATGAAGATGCCATTCCACAAGGCTCTGTTGTCTGTAACCAAGAGTCATTAGCTTCTCTAATGATCAGTGTAATTAATTAGAGTTTGCACTGTGCTTGGAGAATGGGACAGACTGGTAGCATACTAATAGCAAGGTGTGGTAAGGAGCAGTTTCCCAAAACTCACATTCAGATTGATGAGGATTTTGCACAAGCACACACCTCCTGTGTCTGCCAGCTGAAGTAGGAAAAGGCCTGGACTGCAAGTGCTGCAGAGAGAATCTGGGTGCTACTGGTCCTCTGTGCTCCTGAGATTCTCTCCTGCCCCAGCACCAGCGTTCTGTTCTATTCATTGCTCACTCAATCCCACTGCAACAGGGCTATTCTCTTGCTGTAAAGAGTCATTGTAACCAGAGTAAAAATTAGAGAAAAATAACACTCCCTCAAGTTGTTATGGTAAAGGTAACTGGCAAATATTATTTATGAATTGCTGGGTAACTTAAAGATGACTGTGTGACTGCCCTTCCCCAATGGCCACATCCCACCTTCCTTCCCTGCGGTTCCTCCTGGTTTCACCTTGCTTCCTGCAGGCAGCCACCTTGTCACACCACAGGATTTGCCTTGGAAATATCCCAGACTGCACCAAAGCCAGTCGACTTGTCTTTCTCAACAATATCTCAGAGAGTAAGGCTGTCGTGTTTGCCTGGCGGATAAACACCTGTAAAGACAAGAGGGTGAGTCCTTCCTTCTCTTTCCTCTACAGCCTTCTTGCCCATCTCCATTGTGCCACTTACAACTCCATTTTCAACCAGACAGTCAGAAACAATCCTAGGGACTTGGCTTTTGTACTAGTTGATGAAAGGAAATGACAAAGAAAAGTGAAGGCAAGGGTTAGGATAGGGTGGGAAAGACAGGAACTCAGAAGGGGAATCTGAAGACTTCAGTGAGGATACATGAACCTGGAACTACAGGATGTGATAATGAACCTCAGCACCTGTCTACCAGCAAAGTCCATGGTTGTTCTTTGAATGTATCAGCTGTATCTCTCTCATGCCACATACCTTTGAGAAGGGGAGGGGAGAGAATTCCCACAGTCCTGTATTTCCTGCAAAGAGAAGGCACACAGGAAGGTCCCAGGACAGTGAAACAGCTCCTCTGTGACTTGGTTTCCGCCCCCCAGGTGTTGCAGATTTCTCCAGAGTCAGGGGTTGTACAGCCTGGAGAGAGCATCCCTTGCTTCATCACCCTACGACCTTCAGGGAGTGCTTCCTTCTACAGCATAGATCTGGTGTGTGAGGTGAGACCCAAGAGGTACCTGTGTATTACCATCACCTGGGCATGTCACTGCGGTTCCCAAACGGCTGGCCCCAGCAGTCGGCTGCCTGCTGCTTCCAGCTGAAGGAATCCTTCTTTGCTCCGTAATGCTGGCCAGCACTTCTCATTACTGAAGATACTGAGCTTCATGTCTCCTGATGCTTTAAGCATCTCTCTGTCTGTGTGGCTCGCTAGATGAGGTGTAATTGTGCAACACGTGGCTTTGTGAGTTGAACCCAGCTCCTAGAAGTCACAGTTTGAATGGGAGTGGCTTTCAGTCAGAGACTTAAATATCTGTAAAAAGCAAGTCTTGCTTCTTTAATATTAGTGGGGGCACAGACTTGCAGTAGTGTCCCTCTGGACACTTTCCAGGTGTCCTTTGGCAAGAGATTGTATCTTCTCTGTATAAGTCTTATAACAGCACTGTTCTCTCCCCTTTCTGCCACTGGAAGACATGGAAAGGGACCGAGCTCTGGCTGGGACATCCTGGAAGGGAGGAATGGGTGACAGGCATGGACTCGAGCCAGAGACTCTATAATTTGCAGCTCCTTTCTAGCCGTACTCCCTCCAGTCATGGTTTGCTTCACAGGTATACATCCAGGAGTCCCTCTTTAAGTATGAGAGGGACCTGCAGGAGTGGGAAAGGGAGAAGGAAAGGCAGGCTGTGGAGTTCACCATCACAGAGAAGGACCTTGGGACTAAAAAGAAGCCAAAGTCACCTGCAGGGGTAAGTGCTACCAGAACTTCACACCAGCTTAGCTCAGCTCAGAAACAGCAGCCAGGTGTCAACAAGAAACATTCTTTAAGAAAATCTAGGCAAGTTGATAAGAAGACATGAGGCTCTCATCTACTCAAGATCTCATAGCTGGTCTGTAGATAGTGGAAAATGAGATCTTGCTTTCTAGCCAAGAATCCTTTTGCACTCTCTTTAACATTGAGAGAGGGGATAGCAGGTGGGGACCTTGGAATTAAAATTATTTTTCTGATCACCTTACAAACTGAATTTGCTAACAACCATCTGAAATTTGGAAGTGCATGAGAAGCCTTAGGAAGAAAAAAGAGGAGTGGCTCTGGAAACCGATGGTTGGATTTTTAACCATGAATAAACACTGGCGAGAAATGTGTAACTCACATTAAGAATGTGGCCCGAGTGAAGAATGGGAAGATGAGATCATTGACTCTCAGCTGCGGCAAAGTAAAAAAAATCCTGGAGTCTTGTTCTGCTCCATATCTTTCCTACACTGTGATTTCTCTTCCTTCTTTTTTTTTTTTTTTTCTTTTCCTTTTTAGAGGCCATCAGATTCTGCTGAGACAGAAAATCTTCCTGAATCCTCAGCTGTGATCAGGAAATACAAGGTAAGTCAGGCCTGTCTCACCCATAGTAGAATCAAAGTGACTGCTTTAGAAAAGAGGCAGATGCTGGATATCACAGCGTGGGAGCCTGGACAGAGAGCACAGCAGGATTTGTAGCTTCAAGGCTTTGGGAGACAGACTGTTTGGAGGAGCCAGAAGAATCAGACTGTCTGGCTGTGTCCGGTGGGCAGTAACTTTCCAGCTGAGGTGAACAGGAAGTCAAATTGGAACCAAATGTGCACCCATGACTGGAGAAAGGGGGAAAGGTTTTGCATAAGCAGAAAAGATGCACACGGGAAGGGCAGTCGGTACCTGGACTGGTTTCACGTTGGGGCCACAGTGGAATGCGTGCCATGACAGAGATGTACCATGTACCATGCACGGAGACGCCATGTACCCTGGCGCGATGTGGTGCACTTTGTCCTCGCTGCTAAAAGAGCTGTGCTCTGTGCCTCAGGAGAAGCTGCAGGCAGGAACTGCCTTGATTAAGTGCATGGAAAGCTTTAAAGCTCAATTTGCCTCGTTCATCTGTTTCCTCTCAAGTTCACGCAAGTGTGTGTATGAGCCCGGCCTACATTAGCTGCTCTGAGTTGTAAAGACAGCTTTTCCAGCAGTGGTGGAAAGGCGTGAAAAAGGTCCCAGTGAACGCTCTGCAGAGCTGCCTGGGCCCAAAGGCAGAGCCACACTGCGCCTACAGCCATCGGCAGCACGTGCTGTGGGAATGACAGGGCTGGAGAACCAGCCAACCTGAGACGTGGAAGGGTTAAGAGGAGTTGGCGTGAGGTTGGGCCTGAGCAGATTCATTCAGCTAGGAGTAACAGCTTGTTATCTCAGGACTGCCACCGTAGTAAGGCTGTAGCAGTGCTTCTGGGACCCTGCGAAGTGCCTCTGCATGCCCTGCACTGTCCTGTGTGAAGGTATCAGCTCGGGACAGCTCTACCTTGGACTGTCTGCCCTGTGCTGTTAGCTGTGATCAGTGATGCAGGTCGAGGCATTCACTGGGATGAACATAAGGATGGTTGGGAAAAAGTAAAAACAGTTTCATTTAGTCCTCTAGGGTTTTAGCTCCTTCTGATCATTTGGAGCCTGCAGTGACCTGCTGTGTCTGTGTCTGGAGCAGTGAAGGCCTCTGGCCTCATTCCCAGAGGCTGGACTGCTATGTCCCAAAGGTCATTGAAGTCCTGTGATGCCTGAGGGCTTCTCCAGAGCTGGGTTGTGCCCTTCTGGCCCAGGCTTCTGGAATACTCCTGCTCTAAGAAACTTCCCCCCAGACTGACTGCTGGTAATGCAACCCCAAACTGGCCCATGTAGCGTGGCTGAGTCAGTTCCTGGTTTCTTCCAGGCTCAGGGGACAATTTCTCCATGCACTCCTGCACATCCCTTCTCCCATAACACTCCCGGCGTGCTCGGAAGAGCAGAGATGATCTCCCAGAGTTCCACAGGGATGGATCAGAGTACAACAGCCCCAAGTGCCCTGGGGACACCCTGAAGCCCTGCCGACACTCAGGGCTGGAGCACTAGGCAGCAAGGAAGGGACCAGACCTGATTTCCAGCATGGCTGCTCGTGCCTGGTAGTGGTACTTCAGTGCCAAGGTCATTTTGACGCTGTCTCCTGCCCAGGATCTGGTGGTTTTGACTGCTGGGCTTTCCAGCTCTCATACCAGTGCTCACACCCACACCAGCCTACCTGTGGCCAGAGAAGCAACCAAGTACCTGCCATTTCTTTCTCTCCAACAGACACTACCTCCTATGAAAAACCACCGTATGCCCAATCTGCCTGCTGGACACTTTCAGAGGAGGCTGCTGTTGGACAAAGAAGCCAGCCAGGTGTGGGTCAAACCAGAGCCTCCCAAGCCCGTCCTCTTACACCTTGGTGTGACAGCCAGGTCCTACTCTATTGAGGACTTCTTCAGCAACTTCACCTTGGAGTTCCCCAAATACTTCTTGTCCCGGTAAGAGTTCTAGCTTTTTGGATTGGTATCTTCATCTGAGCCATGGGCTGCCCGTGCTGTGATATGCACTGAACTTGGAGCGCTGCTCTGCTCCCTCCAGTGCCTCAGTATTAGGCGAGAGGTGCCTTGCTTTCCCCAGCATTAGCTGACATGACCTGTTTCTCTCCCTCCCTCAAAAGGGAGATACTGTCAGAGCTCAGTGCTCCTCTCTGTTGACAGTGCCCCTCTGCTGTCACAAGCGCAGCAGCTCCCACTCCTCTCCTGGCACCCTGCAGTGCTCCCTGATTGCCTGCAGTGCTGCTGCTCAGCCAGGAGGATGCAGATCTTCGGTAGTTTGGTTCAGTAGTGCTGCCACTGATGGAACAACTCCTTCTTTCCCAGCCCCTTCAGTGAGTGGCCCTTGGAGAGCAAGTCTGTGGACAAGAGTAGGGACAGAGACAGGATGGACGTGGACCCCAAATGGCTGTCCCTGGCTGCTGCTTCCAAACAGGAGTTGCAGATAGTGACTGACATACTCACAGGTGTCATCAGGTGCGTGTCCTTTCACCCTCACCCGCTTTGGAGCCCCTGTCCTCCAGGGGAGTGTGTGCAGCACAGCCAGCCCCCTGCTAATCCCAGAGGAGTCTGTGCACTCGCATTGCACCAGGACAGGGGATCCAGCCTGCCAAAGGCTGCCATGTGGGCTATGAGCTCAGGAGTCCTGGTGTGACAGCCAAAGGCAGGGTCTTGCTCCCCAGCTAGGGCCCGGGCCCATCTCTGCATAGCGATTGGTGTCACTGCCCAGGAACCAGGGCACTCTGCCTGCCATGGTCTTGGGAACAGGCTGCATTGGGGTTCACCTATTTGTCTGTCAGCTGCAGAAATGTGAAAAACAGTGCTGGGGCAAAGGTAGTTTCCTTAGCTCAAGCCATCTTGCTGCCTCCCTGAGGCCCAGAAAGCAAGAAGGGACAGACTAAATATTGATATCAGTCAGGGTTTTCCTCTGATTTGCACTGTCTTGTAATGGTCCTCTGGGATCATACAGATATCTGATTTGCTGGGACTCATCCATTATTCTCCTCCTCCCAGAGGCCTCTTGGAGAACACCCAGTTCCATGACGCAGTGAGAAGAAGCCTGGATGAGCCCATTCCATATTTCTCCCAGTTCCGATGTGAAGAATCAGCAGAGCTCCAGGACAGGAAACAGTGCTCCACGGTCCCCTCCAGGGTCTCTGCTTCGCCAGATCTTTACTCTGAGAAGGATGGAGAGAGGAAAGAAATGAGGCAGGAAACGTCTCCCAACAATGATTTACTGGAGTCTTGGGAGAGGATGAGTGAGATTTTGCACCACGAGCAGTTGAGGGAGCAAAAGGAGATGATGAGCAGGTGAGGAAGAGCTCACACAGAAAAGGCAAGAGCTGCACAGGCAGGAGAGCCATGTCAGCACACCACCTGGCCAGAAACCCATTTCTGCATCTGCCCTGCAGCATTTCTGCTGGGGTGTTCTGTGTGGTCTGGGTGCAAATCAATGCTAGCCCACCTAGCCACCCTCTCCCGAGTGCGGTTTGTGAAGAGTGCAGGTCTACTGTGTCTTGGGGCTGAGTCCTGGGCAGTGCCAGGATGCTGGTGCTGAGTGAAGTCTGCTTTACGCTCGGACACTCCTGGTCGTATTAGACATTAGAGTGCAATGGGGGCTTACCTTAACCTTTATTTTTACTGCAGTATTGCATCACCTTGCATTTGCTGTGTCTACGCCCTTGCACACTGCTACAGGCCATGAGCATATGCACAAATACTAACTACAGCACAGCTTGGAGGGAGAAACCAGTAAAATCACAGTCACCCAGGTCTGTCCGAGGTCAGGGCCTGATGCCAGCTCGTAGCAGTTCTGGGAGAAGGGTCAGCACCCCATTGCTCAAGCCTTTGGTTCGTTGGCTTCAGCGTGTAGAAAACAGTGTGTGCTCTGGTGCTGTGCCTGATGTGTCCTGGGAGGAGACACAGCAAGCAGCCTGCCTTATCTGCTTTCTGATAGCTGTCCTCTGCCTGTACTTTTGCCCCTCCAGGCAGCCGGCCTTTGGGAACCTGGTGGAGCTGGTGCTGGAAAACACACTGCAGAATATCCTGATCGAAGCCAGCCGTGGGGAGGTGGTGCTGACAGCCCGGCCCAGGGTCATTGCTCTACCCCCCAGCCCTTCCCGAAGGTAGCAGAGTGTATCTGTGCTGTGGTGGGGGACAGGACCTGTCCTTAATATGTCAGGGTGAAGCACAGCCCATTTTCTAGACTACGTGGATTAGCTTGATCAATGCCTATCAATGCCAAGGTTGCCTGTGCAAAAAGGGGAATCCACTCCCGAAGACTCCCTCTTCCCCTTCTTGGCTTCTCCTGAGCCACAGGGCAGAGGTGGTAAGGCTACAGCCTTTCTGTGGACCCGAGACTATCATGCAGCTCTGGGGCAGGGCCCTGCGAGTGAATGGCTGGCAGAAGCGGCTGGCTTGAGGCACTGGAGAGCCCAGCACAAGGAGGGTCTCTTGGGAAAAGGGATCAAGGAGCAGGCAGCACACCCTCTGACAGCAGAAAGGGGGCAAAGCTGTCATAGTCCAAGATGGTGGGGGATCTAGCTAGGTTGAGGGTGAATGGCCACCAGTGGAGAGGCAGATATGGGGCTGAGGGCAATAAAGCATGAGGATTTGCCCCAGCTTGGGAAGAAGTGCAGGGAGAAGGGATTGAAGGAGGAGGGGAGCAGGTTGTTGGATGGAGATGTCATCTCCAGAGCTGCAGGAGTCTTGTCTAGATAGATGATGGGTATTCCCCATGATCCCTCAGGGAGGGATGATTGCCTGGAGGGAGGCAGGAGGCGGCAGCAGGCTGCACTCTCCCCACCCCAAAAGCAATCTCCTCTTCTTCAGAATCACCAATCCAGCACCCCCACCCTCAAGAGCATAGCTGCTGGGCACTGTGCTGCTTGAGCTCTTCAAGGACATCAACTGTCGCCACTCTTCATCCTGTCCCTGTGATGTCCGGAGCTCAGCATGCTGGCTGTCTCTGAGGAGGTATGTTCTGATTATGTCCTCAGCTCCAATTTAAATCCTCTGGCAACTCCACAGCAGCATTCATGAGATCTCTCCTCTCTCTGTGGCTGGTCACATCATTGGAGAAGAGCCTCCCTGTGCTACAGGGAGCACATGGACAACCTCTGTGACTGTTCCCACTGCCCCCAGTTTGTACCAGCTGGGAAAGAAGTGGAATCTGCTTTGAAATGTAGCTGAGGAAGGACTGACAGCCGGGCACTGAGGTGCTGAGCCCCTGCTGACATCAGTAGGACACAGGTACTGAATCTTCCTCCCCTCCTTGCTCCAGTGGCTGCTGCAGGTCCCACGTACAGTGACCCAGCCCGAGAGAGCAGCTGCAGCAACATCTAGCACACTTGGCAGCCCAATAAAAGAATCTTGGCCTCTGGGCACACAGACACCGGTGTGTAACATATGTAATTGATGCATCTGGGTTTGGGAGCACTGTGGACAAGCTCTCCCCTTTTCAAACTGCAAGGCTGTCACCTGGGGAAGGGGATGCTTTGAGCAGTGGTCCAGCAGGCTTCGGGAAGGTGTCACTGTGAAGGAGCAGGGTTTATCACAGCCGGGAGGTGGCAGTGTTAGTTGTGAGAAATCCCAGGTACCAGCGTGGAGCTGCGACTGGTGCTGGGCACCGCCTGCCTGCTCCCTGGCAGAGGCTGCAGACCAGACGTGCCAGGCACCGGGGCTGGGTTTGCAGCATCTCCCCTCTCCTGCAGCCCTGCTACGGGTTCTACTATGCAGGGCTCACCCAGCCACCCTGCTCTGGTGGGGATGCAGCTGGTGTCCCCTTCCAAACCCTCCTGTCTCGTGTTCCCAGTGCCAGCACCCAGCCAAGACAGGAGCTGCACCTTCTCCCCAAGCTGCACCTTCTCCCCTTGCAGCCCAAGAGAAGACCATGCACGAGGAGCTGCAGAGGGCTTTCACCCTGCTCAGCAGAAGGCAGATGCCTGCTCTGCCCAGGGGTGCTCTAGCTCACCCAGCACCACCCCGGCGCTCTGCCCTGTGCAGGAGCCCTGCGTGCGTAACCGTTACTAAGCCCCAGGGCCGAGCTGTTCCTGTTGTCAGAGTTACAGCAAAGGCACTGCCAGCTCCTGAGCTCAGCCTGGGGCCTTCACGTGGCGCCTGGATCCTTCTCATGAGAAGTACAGACCCTCTCCTCCCTCCCTAATGCTCTGGGTGCCAGATCTCCTAGGTCACAGCAGCTTTTCTGTCTTCCTCTGGGCTTTAGCTGGTGCTGAACAGGCGATGGGCTACTACCTCCTTCCTCCCAGCTCAAGGCAGCAGCAGGGCCTGGCTGTTCAGTCCAGTTGGGATGACTCGGCCTGGTCCAGGCTTCTCACTAGGATTTGCTCACTACAGACGCTCTGTAGTCCTGTGACAAGCTTCCCAAATGGGTAACACAGGCATGGGCAGGAGCCTCGCCATTGTCCGAAAGCAGGTTGAATCCAGCTGCCTGCAGGAGCCCAGGGGCAGCCGGGAGCAGCGGAGGTGGGATCAGTGAGTTTGTCCATCGTCAGACCTGCTGCGTGATCTGATGCTCTCTGGACTGCGTCACCGTTAACTCCTCTGCCTTGTACGACAGATGGGTCAACATGGGAAATGCTGTGTGTTAGTCTGGTGTAACACCCAAGAGCCTGAGTGCAGACACATGTGTGGGGAATGATTTTTTTTGTCATTAAAGCTCCTATCCTCCCCCCTCTCCCGTGCTGAGCACAGCCTGGACCTGGAGGAAAAGGAAGTCACACTGTACTTTCTTGTTGGAGCGCTATCAGAGGTAAATTTACTTCTCTGATTAGCATCTCTCTAGTGGGAGATGGCCCTGAGACAGTGCCTTCAGCAATGGGTGAGTCAGGGAACAAGAGGCTTGAGAGCTACCTACACATCTGAGAGAGAGATCTTTCTTCCCTCGGCTCTTTGCAGGGGGTGTGAGATGGTGGTGTGTCACCTCTATTCCAGGTCTTCTCTGGTGCCTGTCAACCAGAACCTCTCAGCGTTCACTAAGCAAAGCCATTAGCAGCTGTCACGCACTTTTCTTCTTTTATCCTCATCCTAAGTTAAAAATGCACCAGGGACAGGTGGGGAAATTCCTGCTTCCTCTTCTCAAGCTGGGAACGAGACCCTGGCCCTGGTTTTGGAAAACACTCGCATGTGTGACCAAGCCACACTGCTGTCCCTTTGGCAAAGGGAGTGGGAGACAGCAGCACCCCCAGGCACTGCTCGGGATGAGGTCTGCAGAGTGGGGAGCCTACAGCAATACCCTCACCCAGGAGCTTCAGTGCTTCCCTGCTGCTCCTCCCCACGCTCGGATCTTGGGGCAGTGGTGAGGTGAAGGTTGGGCAGAGATGTGCAGTGCTGGCGGGGAGGATGTGTCCCTTAGCAAGAGGTCTTTGTTGCTACCCACTGCCAAGGGTGAAGACAACGAACCGTGGGACTATAGTAGAGCCAGACCCACAGCCCAGCTCCCAGAAGAGGGGAGAAGCCTTGTCTCTACTAACCACATTTGGGTCTCAGGCGGGAGGAAGTCTGAGCTTGTTGTACTGGCTTCCAGGGCTGGATTTGGCCGCTGCCCCAACACCAGCCACGTTTCTAATGCACACTTCTCCAATGGAGATATTGTAGATACGGTCCTGCTCCTTCCCACTAGTGCTTGGGTGGTGAAGTGGGGTGATGTTCCCATGGGGTTGGGGTTGGTGGCCAGGCTGGCCAGGACAGACTGCCGGCAGGTATGCAGCCAGCGTAAGGATGGCTGAGTGTGAGCTTGGCAAGCTGATGGGGCTCCCCTCCTCCTTGTGCTAGTTATCAGGAGTGCTCAGTCGTCAGGCAGTTAATGCAACACACAACAGGCCTTTTCTTCCTGGCTGTTAGTCCTGGCTCCTAGCAGGGGTGAAATGGCCTTGGGGCAGGTGGGCAACAGAAGCTATCCTGAATCCCATTAAAACATTTAACACCTGCTGAATCGTGCCATTGTCTGGGAGATAAAGGGAAGGGAACAAAGCTGCTCTTGGTCTTCCCTGCCAGGGTGTCTGCAAGGCTCTGCTGTCCCATTGCAGCTGGGGAGCCTGAATCCCCTGCAAAGACCCACTTGGTGTGGCTGTGTCCATGTGGGGAAGGCGGCAGTGTTAGGGGACAGTCCCCTGGGCCCCCTGCTGCAGGTGTGCACAGCCCCTGGTTGGAATCCAGCCCCTTCTCCCCCCGTACTGAGTATTAGGTAGGAACCTGGAAAGGTCCTGCCCCAACTAGCCTGCAGTGTCTGTGCAGGCAGGGCAAAGTCTGGAGAGCAAAAACATGAAGGTGATCCTCCCAAAACCCTTGGCAGAGCTGGTCAGAGACCCTTCACCCCTGACCTCCCATGTCTGAGATACCGGGCTGTGCTGGCTCAGCTGTGTTGCTTTGGTATTTGGGAATGGGGACTTCTTAGTCCATGCTCAGGTCAGGTCAGGGCACAGTGGTGGCTCCTGATGGACATGAGAGGTGCTCTGACGTCAGCTAGTCAAGTTCTCCTGGGACAGTGAGGCAGCACAGACCCTTGGCTGCTGCGAGAGGAGGCTGAGCCTGCCTCTGCCGGGGCCAGTCCTGTTGAATGCACGAGCAGGGCTTGGTCCCAGCGCTGCCTGCCTGCCTGCCTGCCTGCCTGCCTGCCAGGGAGGAGCACATGCCGGTAGATGCTGCCCTGGAGATGCCAGGGCTAGGTAAGATGTAAGATGTTCCCCGGGATAGCTGCCTGGTGCAGGGCACTCTGCAAGCTCAAGGGACCCGCTTTTCTCCTGTTTTCCATAGGGCAGCCCTGCAAGGGCAGTCTTTGTTGTTATTTGGTGCATGGTGGGGCCCTGCCCTTGCAGGAGAGAGGTTGGGGTGAGAAAGCATTTCTGGCAGAGCACATAGCGCTGTCTTGGAGATGTCTGCTGGAGCTACAGCAGCAACGGTGTGGTGTTTGGAGGGTTACTGGCTTCTCCAGAAAGGCGGGGTCAGCCAGGCAGCCTACACCAGGAGCTGCTGCTCCGCTCTGCTGGTGCTTGGCACGGCTGGGAGAGGCGAGAGTCCTGCCCAGCACATTTCCCCAGCATCAGGGCCTGTATGGTGTCAAAAGGAGAGGGAACATCACATTTCCTCTTGGCACCACAACCCAGGACAGCACTGGTTCTGCATTTCCTTTGCTGGCAAAACTACTGGAAAAGAGGATGAGGGTGACCAAGGCCAGCAGGTTGGCATCACTCCAGCTCATTCCCGTGCCAGGCTCTGCTGGGCTGGGAGCCTGCAGGACCCCAGCCCCAGAGACAGCAGCAGGCAGGAGGGATGGAGCCTGCCTTTCAAAATCCTGACTATGAGAGGGACAAGTCTCCAAGGAAGAAGAGTTGGGTGGCAGTGGCTGATAAGGATCTACAACTACCCACTTATATTTGGGAATCTGCTGCAAGCACGCTCCAGCTCTGGAAGGGGCAATGGTGGCAGTTTCTAAAGTACACCCAGGACCAGGATACCTGCAGGTGTCCACCGTGGGGGTTAAAGCAACGTTACCCCCTTCCCCACCCACAAACACACCCATCTACACAAACAAACACGCCAGTGCACTCACACAAAGGAGCTTCTCCTGCCACCACAGCTGCACTTCATGCTCTGTTATCCAGGGAGCTGCGGGTGCCAGAGTAACCCAGAGAGATAGCCCAGCTCCTGCTGGCTCCAGCTGAGATCGGCTGAGGACTGTCCGGGCTGAGTAGTGTGGCTGGGTGCTACAGGACGGCGCTCCTGGCCCCCATGGGCTCTGCACGCTGCCCCCAGAGCCAGCATGGGGGTGTCTGCACCGGTCACCCCACTGGGCAGTGACACAGCCAGGATGCAGGAGAGTGGTGTGACTCTGGGATGCAGTGACCCCACGGGAAGGCATGTGCACATGGAGTGAAACACATCCTGCTCTTGGGGCTGCGCTGGGAGAGCTGGCTCCTGGCCCACGCATCCGTGCTGGAAACGCTCCCCAAGAGAGCGGGCAGAGGTGGTTTTGTCGAGCTCTGCTTTGCTGCCCAGCTCAGAGGTCTGTGGGCTCCTGTCAATGAAGCGTGCATCGCCCTGGTATGCCCAAGGGGTCTTCGGCATGAGTGAGGGGATTGGGGTGGGGGCAAGGGGGTCCTTGCCATCACCGGCACTCAGTGTCAGGCTGCTTAGGGTAAGCAGTAGCTTTGCTTTGCTTTCCAGCCCTGGGATCTTACGGCTCCCTCACCTTTCAGCGGCCGAAAGCGTTGCAAGCGAGCAGCCCCCACTCCAGAGCTGCCCAGGTAGGGTACCCTCGCACCTGCCTCCCCTGGCCCCCCGCTCTGCCCTCACCCCAGCTGCAAAGTGAGCCAGGCAGGTGGGTGGAAAAGTGACAGCTGGTGTTGTTCCAGTGCAGGTTAATGAATGTCTCCTCCTCTCCCCCCGCCACCTCCTCCTCCCCACCGCCCCCCCCCAGCACCCAGGCTCCTGGCTCCTGTCAGCCCATCAGGCTCCCATTAACAAAGGCAGCCCTGGAGAGTTTGCATAGAGACCTGCTCTGCCTCTAATCTAGGTGGGCTAATCGCCTCCCTTGCCCAGCCTGCCTTCCCTGGGTCAATATTTGCTCTGAGCAAACACAGAGCCCTGACAGGTGTGCTGGGGAGAAGGCTCGCCGCCGCCAGCCCAGCCCTCTCGCCTGTCTCTGCTCAGTCACATCTCTCCGGCCCCCCGATCACCGGCCAGCCAGCGCTATTTTTATCAGGGCTATAAAAGCCCCATCCAGCCAGCGTCACCCTCATTTTCTGCTCGTGAGCCGGCGGGGGAAGGCGAAGCCGCTCACCTGCCAGCTGCCAGCGTGTCACTGGAGCCAGGTGAGGTGCTGTAGCCCGGCACACCTGGGCCGGGGTCCTACCTGCCCGGCTGGGAGTGGGGTGCTGGGCATGGGGGACACCCCAGGGGCTCCCCCGGGACAAGCACTGGGAGCCCAGTGGCACCCCCAAACTCCCAGGAGGGAGGGGGACGGGCTCAGGGGACACCGTCCCGGCTGTCTCCTCTTAACTCTTCCCTTCTCTCTCACCTGTATTTTCCATTCCTTTCTGTTCCCCTCTCCTCCTTCATTGACTTTCTTCCTTTCTTTCTTCCTTTCTTCCTTCCTTCCTTCGTTCCTTCCTTCCTTCCTCCCTGTTTTCCCACCCTCCCTCCCCACCCCACCGTGCCAGTTTAACCTGCCCCTGCTCTGTTTGGTTTTCCCAGGCAGCAGGTGTCAAGCATCCAACCTTCCGGACTTTACCCCTCGGAGGAGCTGGTTTGGAGCAGCGGGTGCAGCAAGGACACCGGCTCCCAGCCTGGAGGGACCCGGCTCGGGAGGAAGGATGGGGAAGGGGCTGCCGGCAGCCCGTGGCAGAGCACCCCTCCAGCCCACGCTGTTGGAGCCCGGAGCAACTCTGCACTTGCCTGGCGTCGAGCCCCACGTGCAAGACCTGACCTGAACGTTTTGTTCGTTCGGCTCGCGTTAGGCAGGTCCAGCCCGTCTGCAAGCGTGCAGCTGGTGCGCACACACGCCACGCCACCCGCACACCGCTGCAGCGTGTCCCGTGCGCCCGCGACCTGCAGCCCATGTATGGAGCACACGCTTGCTTGCAACTCACGCAGGACATGCAAGCTGGTTTGCAGCACGCATGCCAGGATGAGCATACAGCCCGTGTGCAGAGCACACAAGGGATGTGCACACAACCCACAATCTTCACCCAAACACATGTGTGCAGCGTATGACCCGTGCGTGGCACATGCATGAAGCGATGGACAGGCAGTGCTCACATGATACAACCTGCACGCAGCATGCACAAACACCATGGGACCTGCACACGTGTGGGACATGGGACCCACGTGGCATTGGTACACATGGCATTTCTGACACTCAGCTTTACAGGCTGTGGCGTGCAGGACCCACATCTGTGTGCCCATGGCATGACAGGCATGTGTAACACGCTAGGCACACGCATCCTGCCTGCGTGGCTGACCGCTGCCTGCAGCAGCTTGCTGGGGAAGGGCAGCCTGGCCCTTGCGCCCCGGCAGCGCTGCAGAGCCGTGGCAGGCGCGGGGAGCCCTGGCAGCACTGCCCTGCCCTGGCACGGCGCTGGCCCAGGGCGGAGCTTGCCGGGCTCTGCCAAATGCGCAGGTAGGTCTCAATGGTCTGCTGGCACCAAGGGAGCTTTAGCTGCTGACACAGTGCAGGCAGTGGGGAGGGACGGCAGGAGCAGGCAGGGTGGAACAGGGCAGAGGATGGAGGTGAGGGTCGCATCCTTTCCCGCACACCTGTGTCCAGGTTTGCTCCCAGGAGCTGCACTTCCCAGCCCTTCCCGGGTCCATCTGCCTGTGCACTGGGCTGCCCTGGGCAAGTGTTGCCTGCTGCTCACCCCCACACTGCGGGCCAGGTACCAGCTCTTGCTGGAGGCAATACCCCTGCCCGTGCTTGCTGTGGAAGGGTATGGGGGGGGGGTGGATCTGACAAGCTGTGGGGTCTCTTCCAGGACAGCCCTGCCCACTGCCTGCCCTGCTCTCAAAGAGCAGTGCAGTGCTTGACCTGTACTCCTGTCCTGTCCCGTGTCCTGTGCCGTCCCCCTTCCCTCCCGCCAGCACAGAAGCGTTCAGAGCCTGGGGCTGCTCCTAGCCCCATGGAGACAGCAGGGAGTCCCAGAGAGCTAGGAGATGGGACAGCAATGGACCTGCTTTCCTCCCCCGCCAGGAGGTTGTCTGGGGGGTGCAAAATGCCCCACATCTCCCTGCCTGGCCATGTCTGCAATTTCTCTGACAGCCCTGAGCACGCTCCTGCACTGCCCTAGGGATGCCGCTCCCGGGCGCTCCCCGGCAGGCACAGGCGCTTCTGTTGTAGCACAGGGTCCGGCTCCAGCCGTGCCATGCTCAGGGATGCTCTGAGTTTACAGGTGGGTCCCGAGCCCTTCCTGCAGCCTCTCCGCAAATGCCACAAGGCTGAGCCCAGCCCCGCAGCGTGGCTGGAGGCAAAGGAGCCCAGGAGTGTGCCAAGGGACAGGATGATTCCTCCTGCTTTCCCTCACCTCCATCCAATCCTTGCACAGGAGAAGGCTCAGCAGCCCTTGCGCTGGAGCAAGAGAGCCCTGCTCCCTCCCTGAGGTGCCCCTGCAAGGGATGGAGATAAGGCACCTCCTGGGCTCCCTGCCTGGGCAGAGGCTCAGAAAGTTTCCAACAGGTGGTGTGGGAAAGCACCAAAATCAAAGAGCATCTCCAGGGGTGCTGAGCTCCCTGAGTCTCTCCAAAGCCAAGCGCTCATCCTAGCCTGGGAACAGCCACCACACGGTGTGGTGACCTGCAATCACGGTGGCCACAGGCCCCTTTGGACCATGTCTCTGGGCTCTGTCTCCTGCCACCAAGCCTGGCAAAGTTGAAAACCTGAGAAAGCACAACACATCCCCCGATACGCATAACCCCCCGCAGCTGCCCCGCTCAGGCTGGGATCAAACAGAGCATGATTAATAACACTGAGCAAAGCCAGACCCTGCTGCCCATGCTGCTCCAGCCGCCGCACGTGCATCCCTGCGGGGGCAGAGCCCAGCGGAGATGGTATCTGGCAGAGCAAGGCTGCAGAGATGCTGCCTGGCTGCCTCGCTCTCCCTCGGTGACTGCCCGCACTGGTGGGCTGCCTTGTGCCCTAGCACGACCCCGCACCCCGTGGGACCCATGTTGTGCCCTGTAGATAGCGCAGATGCTCCAGAAAAGCATTTTTTTGGCTTTTCAGGGTATTCAGGCAGCAGCTGGGGAGGCAGAGCCTGAGCTGGCACCAGCCGCAGGTCTGTGCGCAGGGCAGCATGTGTGTCCCCGCAGGAGAAGGGGCCAGCTGCAAGCAGCAGCACTAGAAACTGCCCCCCACCACCGCTGCCATCTTCCCAACCTGCTCTCCCTGTCCCAGCTCTGCCAGCCCAGTGGCACTGGGAAGCTGTGACACCTTTCAAAGCTGGGGGTGGCCCTGGGAAGCCACATTGCCCTACGGACTGTGCTGGCTGGGGAATGGCCCTTTGGCAGGGTTTGCACCCAAGGGTGAGCTGATCCCCAAGCCAGGAAGCGCCGGGGGCTTTAAACACTCATGTCTCCCACGTCAGAGCCAGCGCCGGTGCCAAGGGCTGTGCCAGGCTGGCAGGGGACGAGGCACAGGGGAGCGCTGCTGTCTGCACTGTGTGGTGCTGTCCCTGCGTCGTCCCCCCCGCTGTCCCGTCCCGTCCCCCCTGGGCCCTGCATGGCCATTTGCATGGCATGGGGACCTGGGCTGGGGATTTGCATGGCACAGCTCTGCACGGGGACGATTTGTATGGGGAGGGCAGGGTGCAGGAGGAGCGCTGGGGAGGCGTGGGTGCCCCTGCCTGCATTTGCATATAGGTGTAGTTGCATACAGGTGCGTGTGCATATATGTGTGTGTGTGCATTTGCATATATGTGTGCATCTGTGTGCATGGCTGTGCATGCGTGTGTGTGCCCTCCCTGGGCTGGGCAGGCAGTGCAGACCTGGTGCATCTTGCTGCTGCATTCACTGTGTATGCATGTGTCCATGTGCGCACGTGTGAATGCGTGCATGTGTGTGTGCATCTGCTGAGCTAAACATGTGCACTGGCCATGCCCCTGCCACACTTGCTGCTCCATGTCCTGGTGTGTGCACATCGTATGAAGGTGTGGCTGTGAGCAGAGGCATGCACCCTTGCTGGCTGCCTGCGGGGTGCTGCCTGCGGGCTGCGTGTCCTGCCCGGCCCGGATGGGGTGTGCCAACCCAGGGGAGGCACGGCTTTGCCGCGGGGTGTGGCAGAGGCCGCTGGTTAACCTCTGCACCCCAGCACCCTGCGGGGATCATCCCAGGGAGCTGCTGCTGCACACAGGGCTGTGTAGGCACCCCAGGGGCCGCAGCCCAGGGGTTGTGTGAGCACCCCTAGACCCCAGCTGTCCCCCACCCAGCCTATTCGCCATGGCTCTGTTGTGCCTGGAGGAGATGCCCAGGCTGAGCGGGGCTCCCTGCCCCTGAAGGTCACTCTGTCCCAGCACCGCTGCAGGTACCCAGCCAGCTTGCACAAGGAGACTGAGGCTGCTTGCGTCCCTGGGGCTGGGCTAATGTTGGAGGTCAGGGTGTTGCTGAGCCCCCCCGGTTGTGTCCAGCCCCCCAGCCTGCTCCTGGCCAAGGCGAGGACCAGGGCAGGGAGCATAAGGGACTGTCCTAGCTCTGTGCTGGGGTCCTGCACTCCCTGTGCCAGGCTGCAGCTTCAGACACCGCCCGCGGCAACAGGTCCATCCCACAACTCAGACCATGGGGAGAGGCAGCCTTCAGCCCAGCTGGCTCTGGGACAAGCTTATTGCTGCCTGGCAGGCAGGGTGGAAGGGGAGAGGTGGGTCCCAGGCACCAGGCACAGAGCTGCATCCTGCCATGGGGAAGCAACAGGCAGCTCTGCCCACCCCCAGCCCATTCCTGGCCGTGGGGAGCATCGGGCGCAGGGTGAGTACAGCCTGGCATCCTCCCTGCACCCACAGGCCACTGGAGTGAGGGGACGAGTTTTACCATTGCCCCAGGAAAGGGCTCTGACCCCCCATGAGCAAAGGGTGTAAGGGGGGCCCTGCTGAAGGACTCAAGGTGCTGGGGGGAAAAAACGCAGAGCTTGCACTAGTCCTGCATCTCGGAGTGCATCAGCCCCATCCTCCCACGGGGCCTCCGGGCAAGGGGTGAGCAGTGGGGATCCCCTCTCCCGGCCCAGCCAGTAGCCCCAGGAAGCATGTGGGTGGCCTGCCCAGGGGATGGACGTTGAGCAGGGTACCAGGGCCGCTGCTCCTGGACCAGCTGTTGCCAGCTGTGGGAGCCCCGAGGCGGGATGTTCTGTTCTTGCCACAGCACCTGGCTCGGCCCCCGCCTACGCTGCCTCCTCAGAGCTGCTGGAGGAGGGGAGCAGCCGCTGCCAGGCTTTTCATTTGCCTCCTGGACGAGTGTCACCCTGGCTTGGGGCACCTGGCACTACAGATGCTGCTGACGGGAGTGGAGGAACACCAGGGTGGAGTGGGACCTTGGCCAGACACTGGCTGAGCTGGCATCCCCTGGCTGGGGGACTGAGGGAGCTGGGGAGGGGATGTCCAAGGACCACCCCACCCCACCCCCAGCCCTGTCCTTGCACCCTGCGCCCCCATGGCAACACCCCAGGTGCTATAGGTAAAGCTGGGACCAAGGAAGCTCACCCCGTGGTGCCCCTCCAAACACGATACGATGTGCCGAAGGAGATTCACCTGCAACTGCATCCAGGGAGGGCTGGGTGCGGGGTTGGACGTGCTCCCTCTATCTCCATCACCACTCCCCTGGGACTGGTCTGCACTGGGCACTGTGTGGGGACCAGCATGTTTCTCCAGGATTCTGTAGCTATGGGGTGCCCTGGGGGTGCCAGGCTGGGGTCACCTGTGGTAACAGGCAGGAGGTCGCAGTGGCTGGCACCAGTGGGCTCTGTTTCAGGTCAGGATCTGGACCTGAGGACCAGATACCAGCTCCTCTGCCCCGGTGCCTGGCGTCCCCAACTGGGTAGGGAAGGACAGTTGGGGGGGGACTCCCGAGGCTGCAATGGACCTGCCACCCTGGGGCCACTTTTGGAGCAGCCCAGCTGGGTTTTGTCCTGCTGTCAGTCCCACACCGGGGCTGGGCCAGCCTGGGGACACAGCAGTTGCCACCTGCTCACACCCAGGCTGTAATCCACAGGCAGGAGGTGAGCAGCTGGCGGAGCCTCCCTGACCTTCAGGTGGGATTAGTCCCCATGGGAACAGTGGGGAGCAGGCAGGTGAGGCCACGGCTCCCCCAGCAGCTCCTGGGGACTGAGCAAGGCTGGCAAGGGGGGACTGAGCACGGCCCTGTGCTGGGGGCAGCCCGCAGCCAGGGCCAGGCAGGGCCCATGCAGGGCAGGTCCTGGATGGGTGGCAGGGGGTGAGCATGTGCCCTGGGAGTATCCTGGTCTTGGTGGGTCTGTGCGGCTGCATCTCCAGAGCTGTGGGTGCCACAGGGCAGAGTGGGCACCCACGGTCCCACAGGGAGGGGGTGAGCAGCATGCCTGGGGGTGGCCAGGGTGCCGGTGGGCATGTCTGGAGAGCTGGTCCCAGCGGGGGTACCGGTGGCTGGCGGAGGGCTACGGGTGCATGGGGAGAGCAGAGGCTGGGGTGAGGGGTGCTGCATGGAAGACCACCCCAGCAGGCTGTTTGCAAGACCCAGCTGTGAGCGGGAACGTGTGGGTACCCCTTGCACTGCACGTGGCTGTGCCCTCCACTGCTTCCCTGCCCTTCTCTGGCCATCGGTGATGGTACCCAGAGACCAGTCAGCATCCTGGTCCCCAGTTCCCATCGGGGTTCCTCTCCCACTGCCTGGGAGGACTCATCCTGCCGTGGGTGCAGCAGGAGCTGGGGCAGGTACCTGCCGAGCTCTGCCCTGGGGGAGTCCGAGTGCCTGGGACCTCTCCAGGCACGGAACGGCTGGCAGGCCGCGGCGTGCGTGTGCGCCTGTGTGGGAGCTAATCCCGGCAACATCTGCCAGGCTGTTTGCGATCCCGGGAGTTTCCGGCTGCGGGGAGGGGACGGCCGGGTGCGTGGGGGACACGTGTGTGCGGGGCGGCTGGCGTGTGCCAGGGGTCCCTGTGCAAGGCAGCGCCTGCGCAAGGAGGCTCCTGTGGCGGGTATGTGCCTGCACACGTGTGTCCTCTGTGGCCAGCAAGGCCCCAGGAGGGGACAAGCGGCATCGGGGACACCAGCGAGCCCCTCAGCTCTGGGATTTGGGGACCCAGCAGGTGGAAATGGGGGTTTTGGCTGAGATTTAGCAATCCTGGTGTGGCCATGTTCAGAGCAGCCCCAAAGGGGAGATGCTTGGGGAGCAAACGGGGGTGTTTGCATACTTGCCGAGGAGGATGATTTCCCAGGGAAATGAGGCTGGGGTAGAAAGGGAAGGAAAAAGGAGCAGTGGGGCTGGGTTGGGGGAATCACACACTGCCCCTGATCTAATCAGTCAGACCCTGCAAATAAAAGCCACCTGTTTTGGCCCTGGCAGGAGGAAGCCATCCCCAGAACAAACAGAGCACCAGGCAACTGGGAGAAAGACAAACAGGGGCTGGCACCAGCTCCATCTGCTCCTGCTCGGCCCAGCCCCTGGACCTCCAGCCCCTTGGGGTGACAGTGCAGCCCCCGGCGGGGTTGGGGGCAAGGAGAGAGGGGCTAGCAGGGCTTGGGGGGGGGACCAGGGCTCAGTCCACAGCATCAGCCAGATGCAGGGCCGCACACAGCTGTGCTGGCCTGGTCAGGTAGCCTGGATACTCATAACAGCAGCGGAAAAGACAGTGTGAGACCCAGATGTGTCCCAGACGTGGCATCAGAATCAGGATGCCTGAGCAGCACCTGCCTCATCTCCCTCGGGGCTGCCTTTCAGCCTGCTCAGCTCCCTGAGCCCGTGCACCATCCCAGGACCAGCACCTGCACAAGGCACGGGGTATAACCCCACAGCCGGGGACCAGGGACAGCATGGTCTGGGCTTGGCATGGAGCACTTGGGCCACCCTGTCCTCCCACCGTGCCCTGGGGCTACCGGCCGCCTGCGCTGTGCCCGGTGGCATGGAGAAATCCGATCTGTTTTGCTAGCGCAGGGAACAGGCTGAGCCAGGAGCGACGCAGGGCCCTTATTAAATTAGCCTATGCAGGAGACCCTGGGCGAGCGCTAACCAGCTCCCAGAGCCAGCATTAGCAGCTGCCCTTGAGCAGAAGTCGCTGCCAGCCCCCGCACCAGCCTCCCCCTGCCCGTGTCCCCGGCCAGGCAGGTGTGGCTCCCAGCCACGGGGACACTGGCTGGTGACAGGGACTGCCTGGAGGCACTGGGAGACGCCCCAGGGAGGCCAGACTGGGTTCGCCTCCTGGGGTGCAGTGGGGAAGGGCCCTCGGCATGGCCCCTCGTGGGTGACCCCGCCAAGCCACTGTCCCCGGAGGCGGCTGTGGCTCCCATGTGGTTGCCCCGAATGTGCGGAGCTGGGGGTGAGGCACATCTCAGTGTGGGGGACACACGAGGAAGGGGCACAGCCTGCATCTGGAGGTGGGTTTGCTTTTATCCAAAGGCTTGTATGAGGGTGACTGAGCTGCCTGCATGCCCCTCATGGCACACCACCAGTGCCTCATAGATCCTGTAGCACACTATGCAGTGCTCCACACACCCCATACGCAAACCCAGTAACAGCCCGCAGTACCCCACATATCCTGCAGTGCCCCACACCCTGGACTCTGTAATACACCCCACAGTGCCCTCACACCCCGTAGCACCCCAAACTAACCAGTGCCCCACACCTCTGTTCACACAGCCCAGGTGAGAGGCAGCAGCGGCGTGGGGGGACCCTGCAGTGCGCTGGCTCTGCATCTTGCACCACCTTCCCCAAGGTGTTGGCTTCCTTAAGGGCTGCCCAAACCTGTCCTCCAGCCCTTTGAGGGATGTCCCCAGGCCACCGGGCTGCATCCCAGGGGTCTGCTTACACCCATGCATCCCCTTCCCTCGCCGGGGAGCATCCCCATCCTTCCCTCCACCCTCTGCTCCCCCAGGCAGCTCCCAGGGGGTCTCCCCCGCTGCTACGAGTACCCAGGGCGTCGCAAGCTCAGGGTCGCCTCCCCAGCGCCTGTCCCCGGCCAAGGGCCACCAACGTCCCTTAGCTGGAGCCAGCTCCAACCGCTGCCAGGCTGCACCCTCTGCTGGGACCTGCAGGCATCGGCGCAGCCCCGCACCGAGCCTCAGAGCAGGGAGCGAAACGCTGCCCGGTGCCTTGTCGAGCAGTGGCGGGGGGGACAGGAAGAGGACCCACGAGTCCTGCCCCCAGCCCGTCTCTGCTGTCACCCCTCAGTCCCCAATTCTTGCTGAGAATGGGGCAGAGATGCCAGGAGTCCTAACACCACCCCCAGCTGCCCACGCTGCACCCTCCATCGCTGGCACTGCCGGGCTCTCTTGGGATGCTGACTCCATGCTCAGGACCCCTAGGAGGGCTGGGGTTTTCCTGGGAAGGTTTGGGGTGCTCTGGGCCAGCCCTTGCCCGGAGGCCAGCATGGCTGCTGCCCAGCTGAAGGTGGGGAGTGCCCGGCCTCACCACAGGCTACGCAGGGATGCTGCAAGAAACGCTGCTGCCAAGAGACCCGGGATTTCATGGCTCAGCAGGGCACACTCTTCTTCCTTTCCAGCCTGTGTTGGCCTCATCCAGCCCAGGTCCTGGTGGGAGCCAGTGGGGATGTCTGCATGGCACAGTGCAGTCCCAGGCAGTGCTGGTCCTGCTGCCCAGGTGAAGGACACAGCTCTGCCCCAGAGCTGGTCCCTTCCCACTGTGCACCGTGTCCCCTGCCTGGGCCGGAGGTGTGCGGGGAGCCCTTTGCCAGGCCAGGGGACATGCCCAGAGCACTGCAAGCAAGGAGCATGTAACGAGGGTCCATCAGTGCCCAGTCAGGAGCCAAGACAGGAACTTCTGCAGGGTGTTGCACATCTCCCAGAGCATGGACAGACCAAGCTATGGCTGCGCCAACACCTCCTCCACCCCTCTCGCTCACCCTAACCTTCTCCCACCCCACACGGAGCCCTGCCCATGCAGGAATACGCAAGGCAGAGCCTGGCCGGAGGAGGGACCCGCGGCGGCAGAGCCCCAGGCGGAGGGGCAGATGCAGCCCCAGGCGAGCCCCGCATCCCAGTGTGAGGACATCAGTGCCCCCCAGCTCCCAGCTGGCAAATCCCCGCTTCACCCTGGCACCTCCTTCCTACCAGCCTCCACCCTGGCAAAGGCTGCGGGTGCCCTGGGAAAGGCTCTGGTTCCCTAATCCCCGGGCCAAGCGGGGGCATTGTCCAGGGGTAGAAAGAAAAGCGGCGCGTCAGGCCCTTTGCCCATTGTGCCCTGAGCCCCTGCGCAAACACAGCCCAGCACTTTCATTGTCAGCCCTGCGGGGTGCGGGGGGGCTGCTCTCGCCACACTGCCTAACTGGAATGGACAGCCGGAGTCTGGGGTGGGTGCGCACCCCGTCCCCCCCCAACCCCTGCCTGCTGACACAGCGCCCTGCCCACTTGCACCATCGGCACTTCGGCGCCCGCCTATAAAGGGCGAGGGGAAAAGCCAGCGCCGGCACCGGCACCGCCACCTTCGCCTCTGTGCCCTGCCGACCAAGTAAGTACCAGGCTGTGAGCCCCCCAAGGCCCCCCACTGCACAGGCGCTGCCACGCTCCCTTCAACCCCCACACCAAGCCCCCCCACCCAACGCGCACTCTGGGGAAGGGCAAGCTGTGGGGTGCTGCTTGGCACAGCGGGGGTACACTGTGGGCAGGAGGGATGCTGGCACCCATCTTTGCAAGAGCCAGGCTGCTCTGCCCCAGGGCTGCACCCCACACCTGTGTCTGAGTTGGGGTCACTGCTGCCCCCCTGCACCGGGTACAGTGCCACCGCACCTGGCCGGACCCAGGAGTCATCTCAGGGAGCTTGGGAGCAAAGAAACTGAGGCAGCCCTGGGTATATCACATGGAGAGAAGGGGCATTGCAGGTGCCCCCTGCAACTTGGGGGTCACCAGGGAGAGATCCCCAGCATCAAGGGAAGGTGAATGGGAAGCATCCCCCATGCCAGCCTGGGAGAGCGAGGGGCCGGTGGCATGGGATGTGTGAGGGCAGCACTGCCAGCACCCCAGGCTCGGTAGCAGGCAGTGGGGTGGCTGGGGGCTGATGGCGGGCACCTGCCCGGGGTGATGCGTGGGGCTCTGCCAGCAGCCACGACCTGCATGACCAGTAGTGAAGCCATGGACACCCTGGGGCAGTACAAGATCACAGTGTGGGAGGAAGAGAACTTCCAGGGCAAGCGCTGCGAGTTCCTCATGGAGTGCCCCAGCATCATGGAGCGTGGCTTCCGCAAGATTCGCTCCATCAAGGTGGAATCTGGCCCGTAAGTGCCCCGCCAGCCCCGCGGCCCCTTGGCACACCCCGCTCCAGCAAACCCACTGCTCCCAGGGGACTGTTGGGAGCTGCTGGGCAGCCAGGACACCTGGCTCCTTCCTGGGCTCTGACACAGACTCATCATGCGACCTCCCGCCCTGCGCTCCTTGCGCGGTGCCTCAGTTTCCCCACCTGCAAAGCAGGGAGACCCTGCCAAGTCGAGGTGTGGGTCGGAGGCAATGGTGTGGCCCAGGGGAGAGGGGTCCCACTCTCAAAAGGGACGTTTGCTGCTAGCAAGGACCCTGACCTCAGTGACAGACCCACACCCTGCCAGGACTTCTCCATCCCCTGCACAGGAGGGAGAAGCCGGCCCTGGGCTGAGTCTAGGGGCTGCGCCACGCATCCCTGAGGGCTTTCCTCCTCTCCCCTCCAGCTGGGTGGGCTTTGAGTACCCCGAGTACCAGGGGCAGCAGTTTATCCTGGAGAAGGGTGACTATCCCCGGTGGGAGGCCTGGAGCGGGAACAGCGGCTACCGGACCGAGCACCTCCTCTCCTTCCGGCCCGTCAAGTGCGCAGTGAGTTACGGGGACACCACCGCGGTGCGCTCGGGGCAGGCAGAGCCTCCCCCCAGCAGCCCAGCACGGAGGGAGATGAGGGACAGGCAGGAGGATGGCTAGTGGGACATGGGGTGGAGGGGTGAGGCACGCAGGGAGGTGCCATGGGGTGGAGGGGTGGTTGCACCCACTGGCTTCCGCTGCTCTGCAAGGACCATGGGATGCTCTTTAGGGCTAAAATTTAGCCTGAAACACTGTCCCAGCTCCTTCTGCTTTGTGCACCGGAGAGCAGCCTCCTGGGCTGGGGTCCCCAGCCCTTGTCCCCCCGCCCCGGATACCCAGGGATGGGGTGAGCAGAGAGGAGACGGCAGGACTGCAGGGATGCTTGGGGCGCGGGGTCCGTCCCCCTCCCACCTGGGGTACCCGAGCGGTGCCCAGGCAGATGCAGCCTCTATCGCTCCATCTGCAGAGACACTGGTGCTCGCAATAGCGGCACGTCTGCGCCTCCGAGCGGGGGTCCCCCCCCAACTTTTAATAATCACCAGGCAGATATGCTTGGGCTTTAATAAAGGGGATGCGATAAGATCACTCCTTACTGGCAGGACTGCTCCTCGGTGCAGATAGATGCGTGTGGGGGCTGGGCACGGGGGACAGTGCCGCATCGCTCAGTGTCCCAGCAATTAACCCCTCGGTGCCCAGCACCCAGCAAAGCCCCACAGAGCTGCTCTCAGCAGCCTGCCTTGCCCTGCAACCCTCCTGAAGCCTCGGGGAGCGCAAGGATGCTGAGGGCAGGAGCCTGTGTGGGTGCAGAGGATGTGGCCGCTGTCACCCTCACTGGCAGCTGTGCATTGGGACCACAGGGACGTGAGAGCAGCACCCTCTGGGCAGCCCTGGGGTGTCCCAGTGAGAGGGTGCCAGGCTGAAGGACATCCCATGCCATGCACCAAAGCTGGGCATGGTCCCAGGCCTCCCATGGTGCCTTGGTGCATGTCCCCCTGATGCCACATGCCCTATCCCGGCGCAAGCCACCCCATCCCCCCTGACACCCAGCTCTCTCCCTCCGCAGAACCACAACGATAGCAAAGTCATCCTCTACGAGGCGGAGAACTTCCAGGGGCACAAGTTTGAGCTGAGCGACGACTACCCCTCGCTGCAGGCCATGGGCTGGGGCAACAAGGAGGTGGCATCCATCAAAGTGAACGCCGGAGCGTGAGTCCTGCTGGCGGGGAGGGGGGCAGCAGGGGCTGAGAGCAGGGGTTCGGTGAGCACCTCCCTCCTGCATAGCCCTAGGAATGGGGAAGAGGGACCCCAAAAAGGAGGGGTGCCTGCCTGCTCCCCTTCCCTTGAAAATCCAAGCCATGGGGTGTTTTCTCTCCCAGGGCAAGCAGAGGGATGGGATGGGATGGGATGGGATGGGATGGGATGGGATGGGATGGGATGGGATGGGACAGGACCGGGGGATTTGGCTCAAGGCTCTGAGCCAGGGGTCTGCCTGCAGGTGGGTGGCATACCAGTACCCAGGATACAGGGGCTACCAGTATGTGCTGGAACGGGACAGACAGAACGGCGAGTTCAAGAAGTACAACGAATACAGCAGCCAGGCCCACACCAACCAGATCCAATCCATCCGCCGCGTCCAGCACTGAGCAGGGGCAAGGCCATGCGCCCCGCAGCCTCCGGGCTGCCGTGCAATAGACCTCTATCTGGTAGCAAATAAAGGCATTTGTCAAAAAAAAGGGTGTTCCTGCCTCTGCTTTGCTCCTCGGGGGGCTGCCAGGCCCAGGGGGGACTCCTGTGGTGTGGGAGACAGGGTGGCTGCCCCAGCCCTGCTGCCCCCCAGCTCTCAGCAGCTGGGAGGGGTTTCCCCTTCCCCAGGTGGTTTTGGACCCACGGCTACCTCCACCCTGGGCTGAGCTCTCTGCACCCCACCTCTGGTCCGTGCACCACAACTAGAAGGGATGCAGAACGGTTCCCACCCCTGTGATGCTCTGGCTGGGGAAACAGGAACTTACTGGGAATTTACTGGCCTTACTGGGCAAAGAAGGGGCTGGAGCCGGGAAGGGGCACCCAGCGGGGCTGTGCCCTGGGTCCTCCTCCCAGGCTCAGCACCAGCGAAGGCGATTGCTACAAAGCCTGTGAACACGAGGTCCCCTCTCTCTGCACACCGGTTTGGAAGAGAGAGTGGGGGGTCCCTGCCTGCTGTGGGCCTGGCGAGGAGGAGGAGCGTTGGGGTCATCTGGGGGGGACAGGCTGCCACAAATGGGGTGGCCACAGCTGGGGTTTGTAGAGGGGGCGTACAGGGGTTGTGTGGGGGTGCTGGGGACAGGGGCAGGAGGTCCTCGGGGCAGTGTCCTGTGCTGGTAGGGGGCTCAGCTCACTGCTCCCAGCACCCTTAGGGTCCGGGTCCCCCCACCCCCAGCCTGGCCACGCCAGCACATCCGTGCCAGCATCCGGCTCCGGCTCCGCCCGGGCACACCAGGAGCCCCACCCAGCCTCCTCCTCCTCCTCCAGCACCCTTTCCCGGCCTCCTCCCCCTCTTCCATCCTGCTCTGGCACCCTGAGCCCTCCTGGGGTGCAGGCCTCTGGTCCCGAGGTGCTCCCCGCACCCAGGACATCCCCCCTAAAGCCACAGGATGGTGGAACAGTGCTGGGTGACTTGGATGCCTGGGTCCCCAGATGCCCACCCTGCTGCGAGCACGCCTGGCCTTGGGGCTGTGGGTGCCCCAGAAGGCTGCTGGGAGACTGGGAAGGACCAGGCTGGGGGTCGGTGTGTGCACGCCCTGCACCCAGCGCTGCACAGAGACCCCAGCCCTGGCATGTGTGTGAGTGTGTGCGCTGCACACATGAGCTTGCACACGAGCGTGCACACCAGCGTGCCCATGCACGCCCTCCATGTCCCCTCTCCCTCTCCCCTTGCACCCCAATGTGTGCCACGCAAACGCCCCAGCACCTTGGGCATCCCCATCCCGCAGGGCGTCCCTGCTGCGGGGTGCCCCCAGCCCTCCCCTGTCCCCTCCGTGTCCCCGCTGGCCCCACCCCGCCACGGCCCCACGGCAGCCAGCCTCTCCCCCTGCACAAACACATTCCTGCACACCCGGCCGGGCTGCAGCCAGCCCAAGGCCACGTCAGCTCGGCTCTGCTCCACGCTGCCAGCACACAGGTGAAGTTGTCCTGGGCACCTGCGCATAGGGCTGTGGTGGTGGGGGGGCTGCTGTGGGGGTCACGGCAAAATGTGGGGTCCTTATTGCTCCATCCAGGGGTGGGGGGAGAGCGCTGGGTTGGGGGGTGCGGAGCAAACTGCTTGCTTGCAGCCAGAGGGACCTTCTGCTGCTGCCAGCTGGGTGCTCCACATGTCTGGGCTCTGTCCCCCGCAGCCCCAGAGACCTGAACCCTCATCTCCCAGATCCCCCATGGCCCTGAAGCTCCATCTCCTGGCTCCCCCATGGACCTGGGCCCCTGTTCCCTGGATTCCTCATGTACCCTGTCCCCCTATCCTGTGGGTCTGCCCCAGCTCCCCCATGTCCCAGCTCCCCCATGAACCTGGGATCACATCGCTCAGGTCCC
>VYZW01017576.1:4968-58524 GCA_013401315.1 Balaeniceps rex
TATGTAAATGAGTCTGTCTCTAAATTTTTAAAAAAAAAAAAAAATCTAAAGCATGCCACTACTCCGGAGAGTACAGATCTCTAGGATTCATGCATTAAAAAGGCCTGCTGAGAAGGCTTCATAATCTTTAATTAACAACATGCACATATAATCCCAAAGGATACATACGTCTTTTTTTGTTATTTCCTGGTCCAGCTGCAGCAGATGTTTCACTGAATTTTCTCTGATACAGCTCAGATAGACTTTCTGAGAGTTCCACTTCAGATTGGTCTGCATCATCCTTCCCGTTAGCACAAGGAACCTGTAGAAGCCTATATAAGAGAGCCATTCAGTACAGTTATCAAAGATGGGAGTGGGAGGCATATCCCTTGTTCCCAGTGGACAGGAACCAGGTTTTTCTAGGTACCAGTCTACAGCAATATAGTGCAAGCAACGCATGCTAGTACTCTTCCAATGCCTGCTCCCCAAAACTCTTAAAAGATACAAAAAGCCCAAATCACTCTCTTAAAAGGGTCACACCAAGTTGGAAACAAGCGTAACAAGAGGTGCCTGATGTACAATGGATATGCTACTGACCCATGCCACAAAACATGAGCAGCTTTGTGCTATCTAAGCTATCCTGCACTACGCTTTTCTTTTTTTATGTTTCACTCAGCAAGCTCTTTGAAGAAAGCAAGCTTATTCATTCCTACTAAATACCAACTATGATAACACAGCCACTATCTTCAGTATCTCACAGTGGATCTTATCAAACCATAAGATGAGGTGAAGTCTGACATTTCCCCAAGTAGCTTAGGTCATTTTAAGTCACCTATCACTCCTGAAACTGTCAAGATCTTAATCCACACAAACTGCTACCCAAACGGCCTGTTCCCAGTTCCTTTTGTCATATATACCAAGACATAATGAAGCAAAAGCACACAGTAAACTGAGTACAGAAATAAAAGCATTAAGAGGAGCATTTAATTATAGAACTCTGAGCAACGCTACAGCCATACTCCCTTAACAGGAAGCAGAAATCCTTGATTATTACTCCGAGACATTTCAGAAAGATACCTGAATGACTCCATCAGATCTGAGCTTGCTCCACAAGCATTCGATGCAGGATACCACGCTTCAAGCACTGAAGGATGCCAGCCCCCTGTATGGGACAGTTCCCGTTGGACCCACTCTGGCATAGGAGTTTCTTCTCCTGTGAGCAGACACACAAAAAAAAAAGATTAGAAGGAAACTAAATGAAGTGGCAGAAGGTCCCAGTCTTCACAGAGGCTCTAAAGCAGAAGTTTCCAAACCTTTGCTCCTAGAGGGGCAATTTAATAGCCAATACATCAGATGGGAAGACTCATAAGATTCACTATAACATAAAACAGGTGAGCTGAAAGCAGTGTCCTTGCAGCCACACCCAAGGCTTTACTGGCCAGGGATGGCTATGTGACACATTTTAGGAAACCTCATTCTAAAAACTTGTCCCCAAGCACAAGTAGCTGTGTTTTATCTACAAGCTAGTGGAAACTAATGCTCTGTCAATAAAACAGAAAGGTACACCAGTGCAGGTTTCTGCATCATATCACAAGGCCCAAGACAAGACAAAATTAACAAGTCCCAAAAATGAGAGAATCCTCGCTGAGGAAATCATCAGCTTTAGATTTTTTCACTCCGAATCAGATCTAGAGACAATCAAAAGATGGTAAGTTTTGCATTTCCTGATACCTACCCATCCTGGCCAGAGAATCTTCCACCGATACGTTAATTTTACTCAACACACTATTCACAACATCTGGGAGGTGAAGAGCATGGTCTTGGGAAGAGTTCTCCACTACAACTCCTTCAAGGTTGCATTGCTGAACTTCAGCAGTCTTCTCAGTACCAAGAATAGTCAGAACTGCAGTGCTCTCAGAAAGTGGTGATAAAACAGCAGTGCAGGAGCACCAAGTTTTACATAGAGACACCTCAGCAACCTACATTTAAAAAAAAAAAAAAAAAGAGAAAAGTTTACATTATCTAGAAATACAGAGAGCTAATGAGTACAGATACTTTACAAACAGGTCATCGACTTACATGATCTAAAGAATGTTCCGAATTTAGCTCCAAATGAGCAATTTGCAGTGCAACAAATACCGCCATTATTGTCTTCACAACATGATAGAGTCACCCCTTTTGTCACAGTTCGTTTCAGAATAGACGTTAGTTTAAGGCAAAGAGAAAGATTTACCATGTGCAGTTCTTCAGTCACTAGACTCCTTAACAGCTGATGAAACAGTGACCTGTTACGTTCCGCCTGCTCAGCCTGTGAGCTCTGCAATATCCAGCTCTCTGTGAGAAAGTGGCCAGCCTGCATCAAGCTCCAACTCGTCAAGCTACCTTTCAGGAAGATGTTGACTGGACAATGCAGTTGTCTTTGGCTCATGGCTAAGGGTTCCAGGATCACAGCACAGCTTTCCTGCTTCTTTCCTCCTGTGCAAGGATACGATAAAGCAAAAGTTCCAAAGCATGTAAAATGGGTTTTTCATCTAGATGAAGAGACAACTTCAATGCAAGAAAAATCTGAGATTAAACTGGGAATAGCTCTACAGTAAGTATATTGCAGAACTGATGTCCCCAAGCTCTCATGAAGGAGCTAAGTGCACGAAGGGACCACTAAAGAAAAAGCCAACTCGCACTGCATGTTGCCTTAAAGCTAATCTGCTTTCCTTTGAAGGGGCTTTATATGTGTTCTTAGTTTAGCCAAATTGAAGCAGAGACAAAACATGCAGAAGAAAAGGATGTACATCCATATAAGGTGGAGCCAGCAAAAAGCTCTTCATGCATCCAAATTTCTGCAAGCATGGAAAACTGAAGAGACTAAATCAGAAATATGGGCTAATAGCTCTCATATCAGAGAAACATGCAGGACTTTTTTTTTTTTCCAACTTAGGCTCTTAAATATCTGAAGTTACTCCTACACATACTGTTCACAAGGGAAACCCATCAAGGACCCTGCATGAGAGATCACAGTTATTACTATGCACATCTGGGTTTTTTTTTTTTATTACCAGGCATGCTGAGAAACAACGTTCCTTCCTGCTGGGGGAATACTGCTTGAAATCCAGAGGGCCTCGAGAACAAGCAGTTCAAAGTCGCATCCAACGGCAGAAGCGTGGTCCAAGGCACAGTCTGTGACACTGGGGAACTTGAGTCTCCAAGAAAGCCACGAGCAAGATCTGCCCTGTGGTGACTCAAACATTGCACTAAGGTTTCAGACGGCAAAATGGTGCCTCCCATCTGACGGATCAGTTCAAACATTGTCCAGTATCCAACGTGATCTGGGGATTCAATCAGCTGAAATAAAGTAAGAGAGAGGTCTCAAGTTAATGTTGGCAGTGAGATAACTTCCATCCGAACAAACAGAGGTTGCATGCTTTTAGAAAAACGGGCGTAAGAAATGCATACAGAGCATCTTAACACAGTGCTTTCAAAGTGTTTTTACTGAGTTTATTAACCTTATCAGGAACCCGATAAAGAAAATACTATTCCCACTGAACTAAGAGGTAGCCAATATTTTCAAGGACATACCTAGACACCTGAATTGCCAGACTGCTTATTTGCAACTCTCAATAGCTGTAACTCCCACCTAACTCAAAGCACAAGACAACCCATCAATAAACACTGTACAGTTACTCAGTTGCTGATATATCTCCATCTCTACAGGGAGAACTACCGTTCCAGGTTTTCAGTCTCTTGCTGAACAAGATTACATGGCAGTAACTGAAGACCTTTCCCTACCACTCAAAGACTACAGCATAAAATTGCTCTCCCTTCTTGTACGGGAGGGGAGCATAGAAGATGGCCCGCTAGTACTCACAGCTGAAACCCGTCTCGTTACCTGGGACCACTCGGCAGTGTCCACCCAGAACAGCGTGATTTTCTGGTCCGCAATCAACTCCTGGACACTCTTGGGCAGGAGTTTCTCCGCCAGCTCCTGAGCCGTGGGCGGCTCTCGAGGGGAGGAAGGGGCGTCGCTCCCCGACACGAACTGCCACAGCTCCCTCCGCGAGTGGGGGCAAGGGGAGAAGAGGAAGACGGCGTTCACAAAGCCCTCGGGGGGCGCCTGGCTCTCCGGGGGCTCGCCGGCGGCCAGCCCTGTCCTCCGGCTCCTGCGGAGCGGCTTGGTGGGGGACGCGATCTCCGGGCGGTCCCACTGGAAGTCGAGGAGCGTCTCCTTGAGGCCGTTGTGGGTGAGGGCGGCGCGGGGCGCCGGCCCGGGCAGGACGGCGGCGGGTCCCCGCGCCCCGAACCGCTCCGCCAGCTCCTCCTCGAAGCGGGCCCAGGCGCGGGGCCCCGGAGGGCGGAAGCCGCCGCCCCGCGAGGCCCCGCCGCGCCCCCCGAGCGAGTCGAAGAACCTGAAGGCCCAGCGGAGGCGGGGCAGGCCGAAGCGGCAGCCCAGGTGGTTGAGGAGGCGCAGGGCGCCGCGCTGGAGCCGCGCCCGCCGCCCTGGGCTGGCTGTGTCCAGCAGGAACACCACGCTGTGGGAGCACGCCATGGCGCCCGCCCTCCCGCCGCCTCACGGCGGCCCAACAGCCACCCCCGCCGCGCGCGCGGCCCGTGGGCCCCGTCAGAGCGCGCCCGCCGCCATCGCCCGGTACAACTGCTGGCGCCTTCGCCTTGCGCGCCCTCATTGGCTGCCGCCGAGCGCCCGCCCCCTCCGTTCCTCGTTCTTCATTGGGCTGCGGCGGCGGCGTGGTGCGCCTGCGCAATGCGGCGCCGCGGGGAACGGAAGGGAGGAGCAGCGCCAGCAGTTCGGGCGGCGCTCTCTGCTGATTGGCCGGCCGCGGCGTGCGTGCGGGGAGCGCGGCACTCCATTGGCGAGGGACCGTGATGACATTAGAGGGCGGGGGCCACCGCCAGGAGCGAGTCGATTGGCCTCCGCCGCCAATTTAAAATTTAAAGCTGGCAGGGCGCGCGTAGCGGTGACGTCATTACCTTTCTCTCCTCTCACTGGGTGTAAAGGCGGTGACGCTGCGATGGTGTCGCCGCCACGATCTCTCTGAGGCGGGGGTCGGAGCGGTGCGGTGGCGGCAGAGCACGCCGGGGGCGGCGGGCGGGCAGCCCCGGGGCAGAGCCGCAGGAGTTCCCGCTCCTGCCCCGGCCCGCCCTGCGCCCAGGCCGGCTGCTGCTCGCCGCTAGAGGTCAACGCCTGCCCGCAAACCGGCTCCTCTGCAGCCTCGTCACCGAACGGCCGTACGCGGGTAGGCGGGACAGGGACGGGCAGGAGCCCTGCCGGCTGCCCGGAAGGTCCGGCAGACCCGGGGGAGATGTCACCCCAGGGCTTGTCCTCCTCCCTGAGCCTCCTCAGAGGACAGCAAGGACAACCCAGGGCCCACACGGATGAAAAGGTGTAGGGTCGGGACGCCTGGACTGGGGCTGACGTTTGGGGAGGTGGAAGACTGAAGACCCTGGGTTGTCATCTACCACCTTGCCCCTGAGCATTGTCTCCCTGCAGGTCCTGGAGCACATCTTACTCCATGGGCGTTGGCAGTCAGGGTGTGATCCAAGTGTGGATGGATCACACCGGGTAACAGGGAGGAGGCAGCCCCGCAGATCAGAGCCACCCAGATGTCCACACCACCCTTCTCTCCAGAGCTTGAATGCCCCAGCCTAAACCAGTGTCACCAGCAGCCAGTCATATTTATAAAGCAACAAAGACAAGCAGGCAATAAACCACCCATTCAGCTTTGTTGGTGACTATGAACGCAAGCGGGTTTAACGAGCTGGAACGAGGGGCTGATCCACTCGAGTGCGCAGGAGAAACCTGCCACCAAGAGCAAGGGAAGGACACCAGGCCTCCCTGGCTGAAAGGCCTGCAGTCTGGGGGATGTGGGCTCCCCGGGGAGCTGTGGGTCCCTCCTCCTGGCTGGGGGTTGCTCTTGGCCCTGTGAGGCATCTCGTGCTGCTTGTAAATAAATCACTCACCTGTAGAAGCCCTGAAGAAGAGTCAACGCCACCACGCTCCCACTGCCACTGCCCAGCAGCTGGCATCTGTCCCAGCAGCCCGCCAAGGTCACTTAGCAGAGTGTGACCAAAACCTGCCTTATCACGGTCCACCTGGGACCAGAAACAAACTCGGGGCACAGGGGAGTTTCCCAGCAAAGCCTGGCAGCTCCCGACACAGGAATTGCCACTGGCTGCTCCAGCCCCTGCTCCTTTCCTGCCCACTCCAGCGTATTTGCTCTTGAAGCCCATCCAGCTCTTGGGAAAGCCATCAGAGATGTTGGCTGAGACCCGATGACCTGCGTGTTTCCCAGCGTGACAGCCACAGCCGCTCACGCCTCTGCTTCTCGCGCTGTCCCGCGCTTGCGCTGCTTGCGGAGACGCTCGCCCTCTCTGCCTGCTCCCCAAGGACACTGACTTCTCTCTCAAACAGGGCCCTTGGGTTCTCTCTGGACAATCATTTACTTGCCAATAAATGCAGTTTCTTGGGAGGAAGGAGAGGGCACAAGAAAAATAATTTGTAAATTGGCCTCACGTTTGGTTGGCACTTTGATCCAGATAGGAGTTTTTTAACTTAAAAAAGTCTTGCCTTATTTTGACCTTTTTCCAACATTTCTCTCTGAGTGATATTTAACAGTGAGGGCTGAAAAAAGGGCTGAGAAAACCCAGACCTAAATGAACTGTTTGATCTCCCACCACACCACCACTCTGTCCCGCCCCGGTGGGAAGTTTGTTCACCATTCTGCTGAGCCAGACAAGAAAGGTTTTGTTGTGGATTGACTCAGATGCTTTGCTTTCAGGGCACTCCTCAAGGACCTGCAGAAGCAATGAGTCACCTTTGATGCTGGGCAATGCCCAGAGACTCACTTACGCTGCGTGAAGGTTTCTGAGCCTCCCCATATGGTCATCTGCTGGTGCCCTCTCCACCCCATGTGCTCAAAGGCTACTGGTAGTGGCTGCTGCTGCTTTGCTCACTAATTCTGAAAGAGCAAGTCAAGCTGGGCAAAGGGCTCCTTGGTGGATCTCCAGGCAGTCATCTGAGAAGGGAGGGAGCTGCAGGAAGGGAAGGGGGCAGCTGGGAGGGCTGGCTGTGCTTCTTGGGCATTAAAGTCCTCAGAGGTGGCTTTGGCCTGGGTGTAGCGTGACATGGGAGGTCACTGCTGCCTCCTGGGGAGGCAAATTCCTCGGTTCTCTGTCTTAATGGAAGAGAATTTGATCTGCCTCCCTTCTGCTCGTCAACGAGCTAGGCAAGCCAGCATGAGCTCCAGGGTTAATCCAGCCAGGAGCAAGGATCGCTGCCTGCTGCATGTGGGCTAGCCCAGCCTCATGTCCCTCCCCTGGAGAAGTTCTGGTATTGCCTGGTTTTGCCCAGTTCTCCTCAATCCAGTGAATCCTTGGAGCTGCCAGGAGATAAAGAGGGAAAGGTGAGGGTAAGCAGGCAGGGACTGTCAGGCCAGTGCCTGCAACGCTGCGGATGGTGGAGATGGTGCTTCCAGCTCTGCCCTCCCCTGGGTGCCTCCAGACCCCCAGGGTGCTTGGCTTTGCAGTCACCTCTCGGAGCCGGCACAGCACCTTGGCTCACCGTTGCCTGTGATAAGATCTGCTGAGACAGTTCCCAGTGACCCAAGGAGCCTCCATTCCCTCCTCTCCAGGGTGAAGCTGCCCCAAGGCCTCCAGGCAAGAGGGAGGGATTTCTGTGCACTTTAGATTTTGTGTTTACATCTCTCAAGTATTTTTAGTGCTTGTAAAAGTGAGAAACTGGGAGAGACCCAGCTGGGACCAGTACAGTACAACCCTCACCCAGAGCCTTCCCAAGGCAACTGAGACCTGACTGCTGCCAGCCCTAGTCCCACATCTCCAGAGCAGAAGGACAAACGTACCTGCCTCTCTTCCCCCAGCATCAACCCACTGATTTTTTTGGCAAACCTTGCCGCTCTTATGGGCACTGGACGTGATAGGCCAAATTCAGTGGTGGAGCAGGCAAGCGTTGCCTCCAGTGGGCACTGCACTGGCTCACACAGGTGTGGAGTTTCCAACAGGGCTTTTAAGCAGCTTGGTATTTGTGACTGGGGCATGGTGAAATCTGCCCCATGCATCCTGCCACGCAGTTAGGTGCCTTGTAGGGTGGACACAAAGGATTTGGTCTAACCCACCGTAGGAAGCGCCCTGCCTGCATCGCTGCAGGCACCTGTGCTGGCATGGCCCTGTCAGCCTTTCCAGTGCTACCCTGTCCCTGCAAAGGAGCTTGGAGAGAAGCTGGTCCTTTAATGGGCTCTCACAGCATGGGCAGCCAGCAGAGCATGCCGGCTCAGATGGGACTGCAGTGGCAAAGTGCTGATCTGCAGGTCGATAAGGAGGGGCAGCGCAAGGCAGTGCAGCAAGGTGAGACTATCAGGCCAGCAGAAAAGCTATTTGCCTTTGTCCTCAGCCTCCAGTCGCAGGGGAGAGGGGCCGGGGACAGTGGGTGGGCCAGAGCTGCTGCACTCCCGGCCCGTGCAAGGGCTTTGCAAGCTGCTTTTCTGGGGACGCTTCCATTTCAGTGAGACCACGAATTAGAAAAGCTCTGCAGTTTGGTTTCTTCTGCTAAAGGGTAACCATAGAGCATAATTCCTGGTGGCTACACTACCAGCCTTAGCAAGTTCCCTTGTATTATAAAATGCTCCTCTGTGCCTCCGTGTTGCCTTTCTCAAGGTGTCTAAGAGCTGCTCTAGGGTAGGGCTGAAGACTGGTCCTACCACGTAGCTTGCAGGAGAACATGCAACTATCAACAGTGCTTCCCGTAATTAGGGCTCGGGTATTGTTTAGGGATTTCAGCTTCTTTCTAGCTGGAGATTTCTTTCCTGGTACGTACAGCTGAGACCGCCCTGCAGAAACCATGAGTAATGGGAGATCCAAAAACATAGTGGGTGGGCCCTGAGCAGCATCGCTCAAGGCAGTGCCCGTCCTCAGGACAACAACATCCACTTGCTTTAGGACTCCCCACCAAGTCACCCCGGTCCAGCCAAAGCCGGCTGAAGTTCTGCTCACACAGGGTACAGGGCTAGGCAGATGGGGTTCCCTTTTCCTCAGCCCCAGCATGGACAGGAGGGGAGGGGTGCTGGTCGGGACCCTTGCCAAGCACAGCACTGGTTTGTGGCGCTAACCTCCCAGTGCTCCCCCAGGGCTGTGGGAGGGAGCCTGCACTCTGCTGCTCTCCCATCGTCTGGTGTTCACTTGCTGTCTGGGTTCACTTGCTGACTTACTCCCAGCTGACCCACCCTGGTGCGTCTGGATCGCTAGCTGGTTCCTCTACCATACAGAAGTGCTCCTGAGCTGCACCTCCCCAGCTCTTTCCAAAGTTGCCTCTGCCCTGCTGCCTGCATGGGGCCCAAATGAGGTTGGAGAACGGTTTTGTGTGGCCATCAGTCTCTTCAAGACCATCCACAGCATTTTTCTGCCATCTGTCATTTTGAGAAGAAAGCAAACAAGAAAAAATAATAAACTCCAATTATTGCCTAATCAACACAGAAATCAGTGCTGCTTGCTCAGCCTGCGGGCCACAATTAGATGCCATCAGCAAATTTGGGCAGCTTGCCTGGGCTGCAGTCTTTCATCTCTTGAAGACTGACAGGCATCTCGAGGATCTGCAGGCAGAGGAGGGAGCTGGGATCCGCTTGGAGGTCTTGCCCGGCTCTTTGGGAAAAGAGCACATGGTTCAAAGACATGGGAAGAAAGGAGTATTGTGTTTATGTTTATGAATTAAAGGAAGCCCCATACCAGAGGAGGGGACATTTAGGCTGCAGCTCTGGGGTCTCCAGCCCCATCTCAGAGTACTGCCCTGGTTCATGCAGCCCCAGCCTGGCTTGTCTTGATGGGAGGATATGCTGGGTAAATCACTCTGGGAAATGATGGGACATGTGTCACTTCTACATCCTTATAGATACATGGCAGCCTTGGCAGGGTCGTCGCATGTCTGTGCATGCATGCAGGATCTTGGCATTTGGTTTGAAGTATATATCTTCCTCTTCCTCCTGGGACTGCCCCACAGCGGGACCCGCACCCAGTGACTCAGGCTGCCTTGGCAGGGATGTGGGGAGGCCCCACAGCTCATCTTCTCCTGGTCATCAGAAGGAAGCATGGCCCCTGGGCTCAGCCCCATTTGCTCTTGGTCAAAGAGAGCCCCTCTGAGGAGAGGGTGGGCAGTCCCAGGCAGACCCCCCTTGCAGCAGGGCTGTGTCCCCCCATCTCCGCACCCAGGACAGAGGCTGGAGGAAACAGGCCTCGGTGACAGTCTTCTGTTGCCTAAGAGGCTCTGGGAGTTGCCCTGCACAGGGTGGCAAGCCTGTCCCTGCTCACCTCCACCCTGACTTGCACGGTGCGGTGGACTGTCTGGATGCATGCTGCAAAGCAAGGAGCAGGATGGTCTCAACCCGAGGTGAAGAGTCTCCTGGGGCTGCTGCTGTGCCCTGCGAGACGGGGTGGGGACAGCTGAGAGCTGGAGTGAGGGGCACCCTGCCTTCACCCTCAGTGCCAGCTGGGGAAGCATGCTTGCAGAGCCGGGGGGGTGGTGAGGGGAGCACCCAGTGCAGGGTGCTGGGGGCAGTGGTGATCAGGGTGCTGCTGCAAGGGGAAGGGAAGGGGTGTGGGGCTGGGAAGAGCAGGGGGCAGGACACCTGGGCTCCACTCCCCACTCGCACTGGCCTCCTGGTCTGCTTGTCCCAGGGGAGGCAGGGCTCAGAGGTGCTCGAGCTGCTTGGAGAAAAGGTGCTGAGACCTGTCCCTCCTCCCAGGGAGGAAGGAGGGCGAGAGGAGCAAGCCTGCTGAAGCTCCCGCGCTCTGAAACGTGATCCTGCCGCAGGCACCTCCCTGGGCCCCACCTTGCCCTCTCCGACGTATATATGTCGCCCGCCTTGGCCAGGCACAGAGGAGACAGGCTCACGCTGTCTGCCAGGCTGCTGGGGATCCCGGTGGATGGAGCGGCCGAGGCACCAGGGGATGGCGAAGAACACATACATGCGCTGGCGGCTCCCACTCGTGTGCCTCCTCTGGGAGGTGGCCATGATTGTCCTCTTCGGGGTCTTCGTGCGCTTTGGCCCCGAAGCTGATGCACACTGGGAGGAAGAGAAGCAACAGATGAACCTGACCAGCGACATAGAGAATGATTTCTACTTCCGATACCCATGTGAGTATTTGGGAAGCCTAGTCCTGGTGCTGGCTGGTCCCCATCCCATCCATCCCATCCCAACCCATCTCATCCCATCCCATGGCAGAGCCTGTCAGAGGCAATGTCTCCACCGATCGATGGAAAGTTGGGCTGTTGCCTTGAGGCTGGTTTGGGGCACACCAAAGAGCAAGAGAAAAGCCTCATGGCCCTCCAGTGCTCTTGGGGCTTTGTCAGCAGGGTACTGTGACACCAGTACGTGACGTCTTTTTTCCAGGAATAGGCCTGACGTATTCCCAGCACTCTGCAAGTTTCGGCTTGCTGCCCCCTCCCTCGGCTCTGGATCAGAGCAAGCTTTTCTGTGCATACGGAGGAACGGCTGTCGAGATCCTGTGACATCTTCCTCTCCTTCCTACATCCTCCCCCTCACTACTAAATTACCCTTTAGCTACTGGCATTTCGATGCCGGAGTCTTCCTAGCCTTCCAGGTTCCCAGGGCTCTTGGGTCACTGCATCGTATTGCTACAGGGATTATTCAGGTGGTTAAAGCCCTTCTGGCCAGGCGGTGCCTTTGGCCGGCTTTGATCTCCAGGGCTGGTCATCTTTGTTAGCCGTTCAGAACAAGCTGCTTCTGTAGGCAATTGTTTCCAAGGAAGCAACAGGCCTGAGTCATGCATCTATTTAGAACATTTCCATTAAAAACACCTGCTAAATCAAAGGAGCTATAGAAACCTGTAGCTGCTGAGGATTAGCTAGTTCAGAAAAGGATTTGCTTACAGAAACCCGCTGCTCAGCTGGCCTCTGAGTTAGGCTACGACCGTGGCTGCCCTGGGCTCTCCCTTGAGATCTGCCCTTGCGACTAACCCCACGCAGGTCAGCGTGAAGCAGCAGCAGTGCCCAAGGGCTGCTCTTGTCACTGATGTGCTGGGTGGACATCAGGGGTCCAAGAAAGAGCTTGTAAGAGCTAAGGATGTGACATCTCTTCTGTCCTTATATCCCGCCCCTGCTCCGCAGCGCCAAATATTCCCCTTCAAATGGCTGCATGGATTCACACAACTAAAGAGCAACTGCTTAGCTCAGTTTAGCTTTGAATTACGTTTCTGTTTCAGACCTGAGGAAGGGCTCACGTGCCCAAAAGCACAGATGGTTTTTCTCCATTATCTAATCAGAAATATTCTCCCTCTGCAAAGATGCACAAACATGGCAAGGCGACCGAGCCCTGGCATTTTGATCCCTGTGTCCATCCAGCACTGCTCAGAAGACAGTGCAATGGTTGAACACCCAAGGATCATTTGTATTAATGTGTCTGCGACTGCTGCTGTCCATAGGACCTGTCCGCAATGGCAGTGGGACACGAGTGACAAACTGGCAGATCCTCCAAGCCCAGAGATGACTGGGAAGGCAGGCAGAGGGAAGCCTATGTGCGGTTGTGTCAGCGATGCCCATTGCCAGGTCCAGTCAGTGTGACAATTCCTTCTCATTTTAAATCGCACATTGATATTCCCTAATGGGTGACTCCTCTTCTCTCTAGGGAAAAGAAATTAGATTCTTCAGCACAGGTAGCGTTCCCAAAGCCCAAATACTTCCTCTTGATAGTGATGGCAATTGTCCTCCCACGAAAGCAGGGTCACAAAACCTTTAGGGCATGGCAGCACCTGGGCTGCCTCTGAGTGATGCCAATGTTATTCTTCCCAAGGGAAAACAAATGCAAGGGTTAGAAAAAGGCTTTAGACTGGGTGCAGTTTGAAGAAAGACGTGCTCTTCCTCCTGGGTTTGTACATGGTCTAACACAAGTGGAGATCCTCTCTGTTTTCAGAGGGCATACAGTCTGCAGCTTTAACTCTGACCGTTGTATTTCTGCTTTTAGGATGAAAGTGGGAATATATAATGCAAATGGCAGCAGATAATTCTAGCTGTGTATTGTGCTGCTTACGCTGGAGAAGAGAGGTGGGGAGAATAAATACAGCTGCAGGGGGAAAGTCTGTGGGATTGTATGGTAAAACCAGAGTTAGGAAGACTGGTTCTTAGGACATGCGGAGAAGTGCATTTGAAGTGACCTCTGCTGAACAGTGCCAGCTGCAGGTCTTGTCTCCTTCCTTTTTTTATGAGTGATTTCATAGGCATGGGGGGCATTTTTAAAAACAAGCAGATTAACCTGTCTCTGCAACATGGCACTACATTGCGGGAGCCTGTGCAAATGCTCGTCCTTATACAAGTGGCAAGATCTTGTAAAGCACCAAAGGACAAAAGCCAAGGCTTCTGCAGAGCTACACCTCACCCAAATCCTCACCCAGCCCTTAGTGGAAGCAGCAGATACAATCCCACTGTCCCTGCGGGAGCGGATCTGGGGCTGCTAGATTTCAGCACACGTTCAGGGTAAAGCAGGTTCTCAGTCACTGAATTTCCTTTGCCCTGAGCTTATGCCTTCTCTGAGGCACACAGACATTGCTGGTTATAGTAGCTATAATGGTTTGTGCACTGCATAACGCAGAACTTGCTGGCGTAGCTCCATCAATGGTGTGTTTACCTGTTCTATACAGTGTGGGTTTGCTGGTGGGAGTCTCCCAGCGGGGGAACCCAGCGTTGGGTCTCCTTCTCTTTTCATGAGCAGAGTGGCCTCCAGTGTGAGGGTTTGCATGGTTCAATTTGTAAGTATGCAGCGTTTCAGCTCACTTAATTGCAAAGCGATGCTTATCTGGTAGAAATGTACAGCATTAAAAAGTACAGCAGGTTTACTGCACCAAGAAGTTCTTTCAAGAGGCTCACGCAGGTTTGGTTTCCCCCAGGGAAGGGCATCTGAGGGGCTCGAGTTAGCAGGTCTGAGCATTTGTGGGAAGAACTGGGTCTCTCTGGTTTAAGCACTCAAAATCTCACAAAGTGGGATCCTGGTCTCAAGGGTATTTTGCCACTGATTTCAGCAGCATTTAAAAATGTATTTGTAAACTTCCCTTGTTCTTGTACTCTTCTTGCTCTGAGCCATCACCAGGACCCTGCATTGGATGGACCTACCCAAAATGACCATTCATGTGTTTTTAACAAAACTTCACTGTTCATTTTACATGATATTTTCTGAGTTTTTTACCAAAGGGGAAAAAACAATCTGATTAGAAAAATGTTTTCCTTTGTACACTCCATTGGTCTCCGGTCTTCTCTTGCACGCAGCTTTTAAAAAACATTTTTTACTTTCAAGACTGAGCCTTTTAACCAAAAGCCAGTTTCTGAAAGCTGAGCCATTTTCAGACTTAGAAATGTGGGGACCTGGGACAAACACGCATTTTCTCTTGAATTTCCCCCCTACTGCCACTGATGTGGTTAGTTTCCTTTCACCACCAACTTCAAATGGCACTCGCAGCCCTGCCTTCCCCGCAGAGCTGATGGTCCCTTCCCTCTGCACAGCTTTCCAGGACGTCCACGTGATGATCTTTGTGGGCTTTGGCTTCCTGATGACATTCCTCAAGCGTTATGGATTCGGAGCCGTGGGTTTCAATTTCCTCCTTGCTGCATTTGGGATCCAGTGGGCTCTCCTGATGCAAGGCTGGTTCCACTCTTTCAAGAGCGGGAAGATCCTCATTGGAGTGGAGAAGTAAGGAGGAGATGGGCTGTGGGATGCCACCTCTTGACTGGCCAGTGGAAGAGCTGGGATGGGAGCCAAGCAGCTGGCAGCGCCTGTCCCTCTGTTATGTGCAAACAAGTCTCTAAAATGTTGTCTTCCCTCCGCATACCTCCACTTGCTTTCCACCTTTTAGCCCAAAGGTACTTGCCATTATGGTGGTACTGCTCAAAGGGAAATGTGAAACGAGCATTACCCCTTAGTCCCAAGCCAAGCACCATGGACGCTAGTGCTGAGAACATATATAATCCACATTATTTAAATAATTTGGGGGGAAGCACCTTTCCTGGACAGTATGTCAGGATGGGAGGAAGGTCAGTGGGAAATCCAAGGCTGGCTCCTAATCACCTATTTGTCTTCAGGTGGGATCTCTAGAGCTGGGGGTGGGTGAGGGTCAGTTACAGAAGGGTATTTCCTCATTAAACCGTAATTATCCTGCCCCTTTTCCAGCCTTATCAATGCTGATTTCTGCGTGGGCTCTGTGTGCATTGCCTTTGGGGCCATCCTGGGCAAAAGCAGCCCCGTACAGGTCCTCATCATGACTTTGTTTCAAGTCACGCTCTTCGCGGTGAACGAGTACATCCTCCTCAACCTGCTTCATGTAAGGCTTTAGGCAGCACCCGCTTGGTTCTGCTCCTTCCTCTCTGTGTCTCTCCAAATTGTCTCACTTTGCTATGGCTCCACCAAGCCACTGCCTTCATAAGCATTTGAAATGCAAGAATTCAGGTAAAAAAAGTAGACAGATTAGAAAAGAGGGGGTCAGTGGCGTGTACTTCCCTGAGAAGGCAGATCTCCCAGAGTTTTACACACAAGCATGGCAATTCAAGAGCACTGGGTCCCTTCACTGCAGCTCCCAAGGCAGACAGGGAGTCTTAAAACAAAGTCATCCTCTTCGTGCCTGAGATTTCCCTCTCATCTGTTTTCCCTGCTGGAATCTGGGCGTTGTAGAAGGAAATCAAGTGACAAAGAAGACAAGGTGTCTGCTGACGGAGGCAGGGTTCCTGCCCTCTGAGACAGGGCTTGGAGGGCTGGGAAGCAAGTGAGCTCCCAGACAATCTGAGTCCACATGGGAGCCAACCTGGCTGTCACTGCAACCCACTTGCCATTGGGACAGGCCAGAAACTGCCCTCTGCTTCAATGCCTTCCAAGGGGAAGCTAAGAGGAATGCCATGACCATGCATGGGACCAAGCAAGCGGGATAGATAGCAGGACCAGAGCATTTTTGTCCAGCTCTCCCCATGACTGAGTGCAGGCTGGAAGGACAAGTGGGCAGACAAGCTGGGCATGATGCAAACCAGACCTCAGCTCCAGAATGAGTGGCAATTGCAGAAGCAAACCTCTGTTTTCCCATGGCTGCAGGTTAAGGACGCGGGTGGCTCCATGACCATTCACACCTTCGGAGCCTACTTTGGCCTTACAGTGGCACGCATCCTATACAGACCCAACCTGGAGCAGAGTAAGGACAAGCAGGGCTCCGTGTACCACTCCGACCTCTTCGCTATCATCGGTGAGTCAGCCCCTGCCTCAGGGGCACTGGTACGTGTGGACCATGCGGCTGCTGGTCCCTCCTGTGTCTTTGGGAAAAACAAACTGAAACCAGGATCTGGGGCTGCAAAGCTCTGTATCCCGGTCTTCCACCTCTCAGAGCTACTCAGCTCCCTTCATCAGTGGCTGGGCTGAGATGGTGCCTGGGGAGACAAGGGCGCATCTGCCAGCCCCTCCTAACGCTGGTCCCGTCATGGGGGGTGCAGCTCTGGGGCAGCAGGACTATGGGATTTAATTTCCCCTTGTGCAGAAAGATCTTTAGAGTTTTTTCAATCCCTGTATTCTCTCTTTTCGCTTTCTCTTCTTCGTCCCCTCCTCCCCATCCCACCAGGTACCCTGTATCTATGGATGTACTGGCCCAGTTTTAACTCAGCAATTTCTGAGCATGGGGATGCCCAGCACCGGGCTGCCATTAACACGTACTGCTCACTGGCTGCTTGTGTCCTCACCACAGTGGCCTTCTCCAGCATGCTGCAGAAGAAAGGCAAGCTTGACATGGTAAGCTGGGAGCAGAGAGGCCTGTGCTGCCCAGGAAACTTATAATGAGGTTGATTGAGGGCCCAGGAAATGATTGGCACTTGTCCTTTGCTGAACAGATACTGGGTTTCAGGGCGTGATGGTGCAACCAGCATCCAGGCAGAAACCCAGAGGCTTTATTGAAAAAGCAGATGGAAAGTGAGTCCTGCAGTGCTCGAGGTGCAGGGTGATGCCCTGCATGTGGTGGACCTAAGTCACATCAGGGACTGGACTTGCTCTGCCCAGAGAGCTGGTGATGGGCATGTTGCAGAGCCATGTTTGGCAGCACTCTCCAGCAAGCCAAGCAGGGCCTGCGCGGCAGCTCGTGAGCAATCGGGGGGCTGACTTGTACGTGTTATGTGTGTGGGTGACATGTCTCTGTGACAGCAGAGCTTGCATGACACATGGGTGAGACAATTTCCATCTCATCACAACTCCCCACCCAGATTTGTGGATGCAAAGAAAGTGTGTGGTACAGGGAGTGGGAGTCTATGTGCGCCTGTGCTACAGACAGAGGCTGCCTGTTCTTCTCCTCTTGTTTTTCACCAACAAGCAGGAAAATGGGCCCTGATATTTCCTCTGGAAGCATTTTTAGAGCTGATTCTCCTGCTTTACCATTTGCACCATCCCTGAGCAATTGCAATCTCCCCGAGATGCCAAGACAGGGCGGTTACTTCTGCAGGTCCACATCCAGAACGCAACGCTGGCGGGTGGCGTGGCCGTGGGCACCAGCGCGGAGATGATGCTGACTCCATATGGCTCCCTCATTGTCGGGTTCATCTGTGGCATCGTGTCCACGGTGGGGTATGTCTACCTCACGGTGAGTGCTGCTCTAGGGGTCTGCAGCCCTGGTCCTGCTAAGGAGACCGGGAATGGATTCAGTTCCCCTTGAGGGTTCCTTCTGACTCCACTTACTGGCCCAAAATGTTTGGGAAGGTTCAGTCTCCCAACAGGAGAGTGTTTGGAGGATATGTTATTTTATCTTGAGCTTGGCTCACACGTTTGTCTACAAGCCCTTAGCTCTTAAATGAGACGCAATATCTCTCTTCCTTCTCTGCTTATCCCAGTCCTCCATGGAAGGAACTAATCCTTTCCAGGGCTGCGCTCATGTCCCTGATCTCTCTCTACCTCCCTTCCCCTCAGCCTTTTTTGGAGTCCAGGTTGCACATCCAGGACACATGTGGCGTCCACAACCTCCACGGCATGCCGGGCATTATTGGGGGCATTGTGGGAGCCATCACTGCAGCTGCAGCCACGGAGGATGTATATGGAAAGGAAGGGTAAGACAGCTTGAAAATCTTCCCTGAGAATAGATTTTACCTGGAGCTTCTTGGGCTGGGAGCAAGGAGCAATTAACAGCCCTTGTTAATTGTCCAGAATTGCCCCTTTCCCCCTCAAAAACATGGGGTGCACTGACTGTGTTGGGCTTACTAAAGTGTAAAAGACTCATCTCTTGCAGCTGACTTCTGGTAGCCTCAAAAACTGAGCCATAACCCTGCTCCTTGGCATTATTCTGAGGCACGGTGGGTGGGGAAGTGCTCCTCCCTCCATCCCTGCATTGTTTTCGGGAGTCAGGTAAGGCTGAAGGTCTGAAATACAAAGGAAATGTTTATATTTTGGGATCCTCCTAGGTAATGTTTTGCCAGGGGCCAAAGGAGAAGGAAGTGAGCGGTGTTTCGTGTCATTGCAACACTCTCCTGGTCCATTGCAGAAGAGGCATTGGGCTAGGGAGGAGCCCCCCAGGGAGCAGCCCAACACAGCTCCTCCAGAGCCAGGGAAGATCTCCTGCCAGGAGCAATCCTTGCCACTTCTGCCCTCGGCAGGTTTATCAAGGCATTTGACTTCACTGGCCCATACCAGACACGGACAGCAAGTGTCCAAGGAGGGTTCCAGGCGGCCGGCATTGTGGTGTCTCTGCTGATGGCTTTCGGCGGGGGGGCCCTTGTGGGTAAGCAGGAGGGGAGCACGGAGAGGGGAGGGTTGAGTCCAGGCTGTGGCTGAAACAGAGGTGTCCACGTACCCCTGCCTGTGGCTGGATGCGTTATTCCCCCTTGCATTGTGAGGGTGCAGCTGCTGGCTTGCTCACATTTGGACGCCCTGCAGCGGGACCACCCCAAAGCCCACAGGAGCAGGGGAAACCAGGGAGCCAAGGGGGGGAGCAAGCTCAAATGGGTTTGGAGAAAAGGGGGAATAAGCACTGAGCGCCATGCCAAGGCTGCATTTGCCGCTTTTGCTGCCGGGACGGGTGGACTGCGGCCAACTGCTGCATCCTACACGCGTTATGAACTCCTGCCCACCACCCTGCCCGGCTGCTTCCAGGGGCCATCCTGAAGCTGCCGTTCTGGGGCGATGCCGCCGACGAGAACTGCTTTGAGGACGACATTTACTGGGAGGTGAGGCGCGGGGCGGGCGGGCCGGCCCGGCCGCGGGTCGAGGCGCTGCGGCGGGGTGTGGGTCGAGGCCGGCGGCGGGAGCGGGGCGGAAAGGGGCGGGAGGCACAAGATGGCGCTGTCGCCCCGCGGCGTGAGGGGCCGCCGTGGCGCGGCGCTGAGGGGGCTCTGCCGCGCCGCAGGTGCCGGAGGACGAGGAGAGCGACGTGTACCACATGCACAACCCCGACAAGCCCGCCTCGCCCTGAGCCGCCCCCCGCCAAGGGCACTGCCTCCTCAGGGGGGCGGTGGGGCAGCCCGCCATCTTCCCGCCCGCGGGACTGCCCCCACCGCCTCTTCCTCCACTACAGGACCCCGGGTCCCGCTCCCGAGGGGCGGCAGAGGCTTGTTTTCTCCCTATGACGGCGAGGCACCCGGCCTGGCCCTTCTCTCCCGCTTTTGTAATGAGCCGTTGTGAATAAAATAAAAACGTGTCTTCTTTCCAGGCCTGTGCTCCCTTGTGTGAGTAGTGGAGCAGGATGGGATGTCACCCAGACCCCATCTCTCCCACCAGCGGCACAGGGCAGCTACTGGGAGAGCTCTTGGCTGCTGGGCGTAAAGCGGAGGTGCTGGGACACTCCCAGTGCCTGGGCACCAAAGTGGATGCACGAGTGATGGCAACGCAGGGATAGTGCAGGCTGTGGAGACGCTTGGCTTAGGACCTGGCACCTTAAAATACAGCAGCTGCAGCCAGCAGCCCAACTTTCCATGGCAGGGGCTGAGCCTGTGTGGGAAGCACAGGCCGGGCTGGTGCTTTTGTCCCCATGCTCACGCTGCCATCCAAGGCCTGGGTAAGGGCCAGCTTTGAGTCTGGCTACACTTTTACATGCCTCCACCATCACCTTCTCTACTGCTCTACTGAGGCCTCCATCATCTCCTTGGGAGCCATGTTTGCATGAACGGCACAGGCTGGCAAGACCCTTTCCTCTTCTTTGGTTTCAGCCATTTCTTCCAGTGCCATCAAACCACTCCTTCCACTTGCTAGTGCTATCCTGATGGGAAAAGCCCAAAGCCAGAGCACAGCTCCCGGCTCTTAACCGGACCATCAGGCTTCAGCCAGAGTTGGAGGAGACAGGAATGAAAATCGGGCCTAAACTCTGCATGTTTTCCAGGATATGATATGAGGAGCAGGAGAGGAAAAGGGGCGGGGGGGGGAGGTAGGAGGGCTGATAGGTGTCTTCACCGCGTCTAGCTCTAATTCTCACACCTGAGGGGGGGAGTCAAAAGTAGCTATTCACATCCCCTTGGGATATGACACCCTCATTTTCCATGCTGGGTAAAGACAAAAACCCTTTACAACATGTTTCTGGAATTTGTCAGCGGCTGCCAGCAGCAGCATGTTAATTAAATGTCGGCAAAGATGGAAGCAAGAGGCTCTGCTCTAATTGGACACTTTGCTTGGTGGAGCTGAAAAACATTGTGACAGAGGAGGAGGCGCCGAAACACTGTGTTCCCCCGCTGTGGCACGGGGATGGGGACAGCCAGGCACAGGAGATGCTCTCTTCTGAACTGGCATTGCCTGTGTTTGGCCTTCGACAACCTCACCATTGAAAAAAGAAGAGTAATGAAATAAGAAAAGGCCTAAAATCCTCCATAGGCAAGGTCTCGAGCACAGCAGCAGCGTGGGATGCAGGGAAAGGGTTTGTTGGCTAAGGGGAAATTCAGAAATACTGTAGCTGGGCTGTCAGGAGCTCTAGCCCTCTTGCCAGCTGGTGGTATGTTGTATATCCTTTTATGATGGCAAAGAAGATGTCTGACAGGGGTTAGAAATGGTATCCAGAGAATGATCCCTGCAGAGGCTGAGTGTACATTGGGCTGTACCCTTTCCCCTTGGCAGGGATGAGAAAATGGGGGCAATTCCTGATTTCCCTGTGCTGGGATCTGCTGAAGGAAGGAAATCTCTTCCCAGCCTCTTTGCACTGGGGAAAGGATGTAGCAGCCATTTTCTATTCACATCTTCATCCACAGAGCCCGTCAGAAACCATCACGAGGACATTTACTGACAGGCACTGTAGACAATCTCATTTCAAAAGTGGTGTCCTAAACTTTTTGCCCGAAGGCTTCAAAACCACCTGAAAGCAGAAGCGGATCTCTTGGGCACTGCATTTCCTTTTGCCTCACTGGACCAGGGCCCTTCTGTCCCACCCCATTTGGGCCTCTGGCCACGTCCTGGACAAGCCAGCATCCAGCCGTGCCAGCCCCCAGGGAGGCAGCGTCCCACCATGGGGACACTGTGTCCAGCCCCCTTGGCCTCTGGTCTTTCCTCCCAGCAGCTTGCAAGGGGCCGTGGGGGTCAGTAACTGCAAAGACTGAGCAACCCTCGTTGCTTTAGTGAGGTGACCCGCCCGCATCTCTGGTGGGGCAGGTCTGTGAGTGCTGGGAGATGCTCCTACGCTGTGTGCACGTGCCAGCAGAAGGAGCCCCGACCCCACTCCCCATCTCTCCAGGCTCTGCCTCCTTCCTCGTGGGAAGACACCTAAATTGCTCGGGCTGCTGGGCAGCAAAGCGTTTTATTGCCCGTGCTCTTGCGGGGCTCAGTCTGGTCTCAGTACCTAAATCACTCACTGGGGCTGGCCTTGCAGTTTTAATTCCCTGGCAAACAATGCCAGGGTCGGGCTGGCTTGTTTGAAGTGCGGTCATGGCCCCAGCGGTGGACAGAGGGCTTCTCAACGGGGGAGCACAGAGAGCAGAGGATTGGGCTGCTCCGGCAGGCAGGAGGACGTGTGAGAAAGGGGCTGTCGATACCCGCGGGGATTAGGTGGTACAAATTGGCTGGGAAGCACCGGAGGCATTGACCAAAGTTGTCCCGGGGCAGGTTCCCATGGGGGGGCTGGCTGAAACAACCCGCCTTCAAGGAGGCTGGAAGGCTCAGCCTGGCTGCTAATCCCCTGGGATCTATGGGGCACAGAGCAGAAAAGAGGTTAAAAAAAAAAAAAAAGACAATCTCATGTAAAGGTGGTGGTTTCCCCAAGGGATGATGTTAGAGAGAGTGGGAAAGGGGTGAGGGGGGTGAACAGCATCGTTTAATCCCCCTTTTAATAGGCAGGTGGTAGGCTTTGCTCGCACTCCTGCTCCTGCAAGCTGCTGCAGAGATTTCAGGGGAAGGCCTTTGCTCACCTCCTCCATCCCCCACTCCTGGTGGGGACCCCCATGCGTCTGCAGAGGGTCCCCGCCTGCAGGCCGGGCCGGGAGAAGGGGAGTCGTGTGCTTACATCTATGCCCATGTGCGAGTTGGTGTGCGTGGGTGCAGGTACATGGTGCAAGCCCCAGACTTGGGCTGAAACGGGCTCATCGTGCACCCAAGGTGCTGGCCATGGCAGATCTCCCACTGGCGGTGTGCCCATGCGTATGAAGCCCTGTGTCCCCACGCACGTGCCTTCAGCCTTCTTGACCATGCACAACCGTCACACTGAAAACCATGTCGTCCATATCAACGGCGATGTCACACACACGTGCCAGCCTGCCGGCACTGCGTCACTATGCACATCCATCTACCTTCACCGTGCACGTCCGTCTACCTTCGTGCTGGTGCGAGTGCGTGCTTGTCCGACCTGGCATGTCCACGCCTGCGTGAGCACCGCTCCGGCCCCTTCTGAAGGAGCGCTGTAAATTGTAATCAGATTAGGGCAGCCGGTCGCTTAGGGCCCTTGAAAAGGGCATACGTCCCCTCATCAGTACCTAGCATTGAGTCACACAAAGGGTCTAAGTAACTCGGCAGGGGTCGGGCCCTCTGGAGCGCAGGGGCGGGGGCTCGCCTTTCTTTTCTCTCTGTCCCTTGTAATTATGTCAATTTGCTAGCCAAATTGTTTGCTTGAGTGGACAGTGGGGGCTTGCCCCCCTTCCCGCCTCCCCCCCCCAACCCCATTCATGTGCTAATGTGGGAAGGAGCATGGCCTCCTGACTTCGGGAGGTGGCCGTTGAGGAGCAAAGCACAGGGGGGCACGGGCCAGGGGCCCCCCATTTACGTGCCCATGGATGCCTTGGCCTTGCAGCCCAGATAGACAGGGCACTCCTGTTTGCTTTAGCCTATGGCGGGGTGTGCAATGCCCAGCCAGCCCCGGCCAGCCCTGGTTTTCTACGGCCATTCCTCACCTGCACCGTATGCCCGCTGGGGCCAATGCATCCCCAGGGCAGCAAGCCATGCCTTGCCGCTAAGCGGCTTTTTCGGCACACCTCCCCACCCGCGCACCTCCCAACATTTGCATATATTCTGCCTGCAAAGCCTTGTCAAGGGGAGCTCTTTATTGCCTGTATAGATCACAGGGTGTTAGTTAAGGGGCTTCTTTGTATTGCCTCAGACAGCTGGGGTCATCAAAAGTCCTGCGGTGGGAAGGAGAGACAGGAGGAGGGGGGAAGCTCTGACAATACGGACTGAAGGATTAAAGGAGCATATAAAGTTCCTATTGAGTGAGACAAGAGGCTGTTCACTCCCAAGATTGACAGCGACCAGGAGGCGATTCCCAACACAATGTCCAATTAATTCTCTACCCTCTTCGCTGCCGTCTCCTCCCTCCCTCCTCTCCTGGGCTGGAGCATGAGCAGGGAAGGGCTGAAGCTAAGATCCTCGAGAAGGTAATTAATTATTCCTGACTAAGAGAGCCTGCCGGGGTGCGGGCCAGTCCTCAGGCTTGCTGGGCATCCGTCCCCCTCCCACAGGCTCCCATCAGCTCAGGCCACTTCAGGGTAGTGGCCTTTCCATCACAGGCAGAGCTGTCCCACCAAGGGTCCATCTCCACAGCAGGTCCTGCACAATAACCATGGTTAGTGCTGAGCCCAGAAGAGGTAGATTTAGGGCTAAAGCCAGACTGGCAGCAGTATGCAGCAAGGCAAGGCAGCGGCAGCAAGAGAACTAGGGAGCAGGGCGAGGTGCATGGGTAAGATGCATGGGCGTGCAGAGCATCTGGGGAGAGACAGAACAGCATGTGCCAGGCCTGGGGATCAGGTCTTACCTGCATGTGCAGTGGTAATGGTTAAAGCAGCTCCATCTACCCTGGTTTTGTAGGGAAAAGTGGGCTCCTGGCTGTAAGGGTGCATTGCCCCTGTCCCCTGGGCTGTCCGCCCACACTGGCCCCAGTGCTGTGCATAGCAGGGCTTGTGGGAGGTATTTGTGAGTGTGCTCCTACCTCTTCTGCAAACTGCATCTCTTTGATGTACCCCCATGTACAGGAGCAGAATCTGGGCCACCACGTGAAATTCCTGCAAAGCACTGAGTATGAACTGTTTGATTTGTCTGGTCTATTTTTTTCCTTGCAAACGCCTCAGCCCAGAGGGAGTAACCAGGAAAGCACTTTTCTCTGAGCTTGCCACCTTTTCATTGGTACTCTCTGCAGCGCCAAGGCACAGGTGGCAAATGTCCTTCCACAGTGACAAATCTCTCCAAACCACTTGGTTTGGGAGAAAAAGCCGTGCAACCAGGACAGCCCGGCTTTCACCACAGGGGACACTTTGGCCAGCCCATCTCCTCTGTTCCCACCGCTCAGCACCAACCCCTTCCCCTCCGCCGCCCCTGCCCGTGGCACAGAGGATGCCACCAGCCCATGCCGGCATGGGGTGGGGGACCAGTGCTGCCCACCCCACGCACCCCATGAGCAGGAGATGCCCTGGGGATGCTGGTACGGGGATGCCAGTTGCTCGGTGTCTCCTGCCCGCTCCCTCCCGCCGCACACGCTCCCAGTGAAGTTGTTTGAAAGTCTTCCGGCAGTTTTCGCGGCCAGGAATAACAGATTAGCCATGATCTGATCAGCCCAGTATCTAAGCTGTATTCTCCCTGCTGACAAGTATTTGAAAGAGGGGAGGGGCCACTTTCAGCCCAGCGATGAATCTTTCACCGACAAGAAAAGACCCTTTTTTCTCCCGCCAGCCGCAGGCTGCTCCGTGCCCTGTTGCTAAGTGAGACCCGGGGCCGCCGCTTGCACGCGGACGGCTCCGGCGGGGCCCTCGGGTTAGCAGGATCAGGAGATTCACACCAGACATCTTGTTTTTAAGGGGGGGTGTTTCTCTTCTCACCCACCTTTGACTGACAGATAACAGCTCGCCGGCGAGGCCTGGGGATGCCCCTGCCGAGGCGGCTCTCCCTGGGAGGAAAGGGAAGATGCAGAAGCCTTTGGAGGGCAGGTTGGGGCATTGGGGTTGGGGCCAAAGCCCTAAATGTCTGGGGTTTGCTGCCACGCATGGGGGTGTCCCTAGCCGAGCTGCAGAAGAGCAGCACCCCCATACCCACAGCCCCCATGTCCCGGTGGGTTGGGGCACAGCAGCAGGACCTTGGGGACATGGCCTTGGAGGATGCTTGGTGCTGGTAGCTAAAGAAAAGCCTGGCTTGGCGTCATGCAGGGGTAGCTCTGGGCTTGGGCTTGCAGGGAGTCTTGTGGCAGAGGAAATGGGAGGATGATCTCCAGGCTTGGGCCAGCTTTTTGGTCCCCGCAGCCTCACATGCTCCGGAGCACCCTCTCCCCCCTGCCAGCCCCAGCCGGGGCCAACCACTCTGCGAGAAAGAAGGGAAATCACTAAAACAAAGGCTTTCCAGGCTATTTCTGGAGCTACCAGCATGAGGTGCCCTCGCCTAAGACATGGTGCTCACATCTGCCTCCTCTCCTGCAAGGCAGCGGTGCAGGCAGAGCTGCAGGCTGCCAGGCCCTGGGCTGGCACCTTCCCAGAGCCCTGCCTGCCCTGCCAGCCCTCCCGCGCAGGCAGGGTGCTGTGCAGGGAGGAAGGAGGCTCCTTCGTGTGTGTACCCCTCCGGTGACTCTCTAGTGCCGCTGCCGAACCTCCCTCGCTGGCCCCGAGCGAAGGCACCCCTGGGTATTACCAATGCACCGCAGCTCAGGCTCTTTGTGCTCAGCCCTGCGTGGGAAATCCTCCCTCTCCACTGCTGTAGGAAGCCTGGAGAAACCCCCTCGTCCCTACCTCGGCCTGGGAAGACTTTCTTGACCTCAGATTCCTGCAAGCCCTTGATCTCAAGACAGGCAGAGGTGACCAGGGCTCATTGCACTGACATGCAGGAGGACAGTGGAAGAGACCAGCAGGGAGGCTGTTTCCCTTTCCACGGGAAAGGGGAATCACTCTGCACGGCACCACAAGCTGCTCCCTCCCCATGGCTATGCCCTGTGCCCAGCTGGTGCGAAAAGCCCCAGGGAAGGATGCCAGAGGGGCTGCAAAATTTACTGCTGCTTTGTGCAGCACAAAAAGGAAAGAAACTCTGAGCCTTCGGGTTAGAAACACAAAAGGCCAGATCCATGGCTGTGATACAGCCCCTTTCTGTAGCTTTAGCTGCACAAAGCAGCTGAAAAACTGGCTTCTCTGGCGAGCTGAGCTCTCCTCCAATTTGGGGGGGGTCCCTCAGTGGCTGAAGGGGCAGTGCCAGTGCCGATGCCACGGCCACCTCCAGCACCATGGGCAGCAGGACAGGATTCCCAGTGCCCTGAGGTTGTCCTAAGTAGCATTGGAGGCATGATGACTCTCTCCAGTCTTCCTGGGAATAGGAGCACCTACGTTTGGTGTTCTAGGGGAAGGTGGTGTTATGGTGCGGGTGCTCTATCAGTTTGTGCTTGCTGTGGATAGCAGCGGCTGCGCGGGCCACTTGCCATGCTTGGCAGTGGGCACCCGCCCTAGGTAAACCCCTTCCAGCCAGCAGCTTCTCAAGGTCATGTTCAAGCCTCTCTAGGCTTGAGCCAGCAAAGCACAGGTGAGGTCTGCTGACCTCCAAGACATCTCTTGGAGTCCTACCCGTCCAACTAACTGTCACCCTTTTTTTCTGGCTGTTGGCCACCCTGTCAGGGGCAAGCTCCCAGCTTTGGCACCTTACCACTTATATGGTATATCAGGACAGATTTCTCATTCTTTTGGGTGGCTCTGCTGGCCATGAGACACATCCTCCACTGCACAGATAGGTCTCCTGCGTTGCTCTGCAGCAAGGAATCGCCTGTGCAGAGGAGCAGTGGGAGAGCTGGGGGGCTGGAGCACACCCTTCATCCTCTCCTGGGGAGGCCAAAGGACTTTTGACATACATCTTAAATCTTCCTGGCCCACTGCTTGGTTAAACGTGCAAATGGGCTCTGTTCCTCTTGGATAAACTGCCCTACTCATTCACTATCGTCTGCAATACAATGACCCAATGCTCACGCCATGGGCATGAAGACCCATGTTTGACTGTCCCCAACCTTCACATCATCATGGCACTGACCAGGTTTCTGGGATCTCCATGTGCTACAAACAGCAAGTGACCAGCGACAAAACAAATTGTTCTTGACTTTATTCCTTTTGCCTCGGTTGTTTCTCCTGGCTTTCCCTCCAAGCCTTGGCTTTGCCTCCAAGCCTTGGCTTCACCTTGGCTTGTGGTTGGCAGGTACTGGAAGGTGCTTTGTGGGTGAGAGCAGCAGGTCCCCATTCAACTTCACTTTTCTCTGGGGAATCCTGAACCACTAAAACCAATTTACTCTTTAACTCTGGGTAATCTCTACATTGAAAATGCTCTATAAACCCCTCCTCTGGGAAGGATGCGGTCTGCAGAGAGAGACCTGACTGTCCTCCTGATGGTCTGATCATCTATGGGAGAGCACAGGGTCTCTTCCCTGGCCAGGGGCTGGGCGGCACCACGTCTTCTTGAGGAAGAAAGGGAAAATTTGCCTTCAAGGACTAGTCGGTAAAACCTGATCTGAGAATTCATGTCCCAGTGCTGAAATAAACCATTGTGCAGCAAAGAATAGTACACAATGTAAGCACTCAGGAAAGAAGAAAATAATTTTATCCTGATTTCTAGTGCCTTCCTGACTTGTGAGCACCCTCCCATACTCACACATGTCAGCAGAACACAGCGGAGATATATTTATATGAAAATCCTGCTGTCTCCACAGCTATCTATAGCGTTTCTTTCTGTGCCCTTAGCTCCATCCTATGGCTATGGGTTTGGTTTGCTTCAGTTTGATTCCAGCACCTGGAACATCCCTGTGCAAAGGGACAGTATCAGCACCCTGTGTCCAAAGGGGACCAAAATAAAGAGCCATCATGCGATCAAACCAGCAGCTTGGATGGGTTGTGGGGTACATGGGGAGCCTCGAGCATTGCAGCAACCTTTTCTGGGGCGCCGCCAGCGGGGAAGGGGGTCCCCCCACGGGCCTCCCTGCAGACGAGGGCCCCCGCTCAGAAAGAAGTGGCGGCACATCAGTATGCAGAAGTGGTCGCTGCTTGCCAATAAATTAGCATAAACCACTCTAGGAGGTAAATAGACATACAAGGCGCCAGTGTGTGCAGCGTGGGCTGCGGCTTTGTCTCAGCCCCACTATTGTCACGGCCCCTGCTGCACACTGACCGAGTGGGGCCGGTGTGGTGGGCTCTTACACTTTTGACTGCTGGATAAAAGGGGGGAACATAAAGACAGGGGAGAACTTTTTTTTGGGTTTTTTTATAAGTCCAGACGAAGTTACAGACGTCTGTTAAACGTCAATTACAGCTGAATAAAGACGTCTGCTTGAGGCTTAGTTATGGCTCCTTTCAGCCACTGAGATTTTTCCAGGGCTGGCCCGGGATGCCTTCGGCAACCTAATTTGGAGATTGTAACTCTATAAACAGGCTCTGGCATTAATCAAGGCTGGTGAAAATGCAAATGACGGCGTAGAGGGGGCTCAGGGACCGGCCGCGGTCCTGCGCCTTGCAACTCAGGGCAGGGAGTAGAAAGAGGGAAGTAAAGAGGAGGAAGAAAGGGGCCATGCAGAGGAGCGGGGATCCATAAATAGAGAGCTTGGTGGGGTTTGCTGACTTTCCTCCTGGTGCTCTGGGAATCTGGTCCCATCAGGACTCCTCTGTACCCGCCTCCACTTCCCACCAGTTAACCCTTGCGGTACTCCTGCCCGTATGAGCCAGGAGCATGGCCTTTCCATGCCTGGTTGCTTAAGTTTTCCCAGCAAGAGCAAGGCCAAGACATCAACAAACTGGGCATTTAATCCCTTAAAATCCTGGAGGATCACTGGTGTTTTGGAGAATCCAGACTATATAAGAGAGGGTGTCAGAGCAGCATGGGGACTGCACGAAGTCACCCCTTTGGGAGGGCAGCTCATGCTCTGCATGGTCCCCCATCACTTGTTACATGTCTTGTTGATATCATCTCTGTTTTGTCATGGGAAAAAGGCCTCTGAGCTCTAGCTGTGGGGGGAATGAAGTCCCAGGTCTGTGTTGTCCACACCATTAAAAGCCATCCTGGTGACCATGAAGACCAAAGCACTCTTCATCAGGGACAAGGTATCTAGGGACCTTCTTCCCTCTCAGATACATCTATGTGGAGAGGATGAGGGTGGAGGGCTGGAACTCCCCCTGGCCTCATCAGCAATATTGCCTTGTGTCCGGGGATGCTCTGGCAGGCTGAGGTCAGTACCTGGTGAGGGGAACCATGTCCTGTCCTACAGCCATGTCATAGCTAGACATTGCAACCCAGAATATAGGAATAAGCCTGAAAATCAGAGTGGAAGCAGTACCGATGCTGAGGGCTAACACTGTCTTACTTGTAATGTGGAGGAGGCTCACTCCTTGCTCCCCCAACGCATGGAGCATCCTTCCTGTGCTCTGCCCCAGTGCTCAGTGCTGCACTGGCGCGATGCACCATGCGGTGACTGTGGATGGTCCAGAGGAGCTCCAGTCTCTCTTCCTTCCTCAGATCTTCTGGGAATCTTTGTCTTTTGGAAACATTTGAGAAGACAGGTGCAGTCCAGGAGCATTTTAGAGATAAAAGTAACACAGGAACCTGCTTTCCATTCCCACCTCCTTGGAAAAGCATTTTCTCCTCTCATTTCCACTCTATGGGGAGCATCCTCTTCCCATCCCAGCCTCTCTTTTTTTCTTCTTTGTCATTCCCTTTTCCGCATCTCACATGGTTACACATCTTCCTGTCTCCTCTCTATTTCCATATCCAAAAAATCAGACTGGCAGAGAGATACAAGACACTCAGACACAGAAACTCCAGTGACACCCTTCTCTGGTTCCTTGGAGAAACTCTGTGTCTATTGTACTGAATTCAATAAACCTGGGGTACCAGGTTTCTTCTGGGCCTGTGGAGATGGGGGTTGGAGTCCCAGCCACCTCGCAGACCTGCCATGTATCTGGCTTGAGGGGGTGAAAAAAAGGGGGATTTATTGCAGAGAATTGAAACAGAAATGCACATCCCAGGTCCTTCCCCTTCGGGTGGTGATCGGGAGGGAGCCTGTCCTTCCCAAGCCATCAGCCTGACACTGCTGGGGACTGCAACTGGGCATATTTTCCCCTAGCTGACTTTCATCCGCTCATAGCTTCACCACAATGGGCTGAAAAACCAACTGCATGCTTCTAGAAAACACCTGAAGGATTCCTTCCAACCTGGAGAGGGTCTACAGGAGGGATTTAGGCCAGAGGAGCTTCTTTTGGTTATGGTTTCTACTCAGCTAAGCAGTTTTCCTGTTGAAGCATCCTGAGAAACCCGTAGCTGGTCCCAGGGAAGTGTGAATGAGGGAGGCGACGTGCCGAGGCTGTGGGGAACCCCTTGCAGGGAGGTGGCACATGTTCACGGGTGTCTTTTGCAGGATTGGATTTTTCGCAATGGGATGCGGTTCAGGGGAAAGCCAAGAAAAGGGCGGGAGGGTGAGACCTCAGAGGGCTGCAAACAGTGGTGTGGGCAGAGACGCAAAGCAGCAGTCCCCAAACAGGCAGCTGGTTGTTATGGGCTGGGCAGGGATTGCTGGTTCTCTGCGGCCCCCGGCTGATGTTACCATAACCCTGAGTTCACATCCTTTCCCTTCACCTGGGAAGAGGGGGACAGGCGGCTTTTTGGGGAGCTGACAGGACTTCCAAGGAAAGGAAGGTCAGACTCGTGGTGAGAAAGTATTGCTGAGCCCAGAAACCAAGAGATGACAGAAAAAGAAGGGATGGAGGTGGGGAGGAGGGTGGAGATGAGAGGATCAAAAGGGGGATGTGGATCAGGGCACAGAGCCAGCCTGGCGGACAACTCCCAGGGCTTCCCGAAGAAAACGGAGGATGGGGTGGACCAGCGACAGCTGGAAGATTTAATTGCTCCTCCGCAGACCTGCTTGGCTCCCTCCCTCTCAGATCTGCATTTCAATATGAGAGCAGCAGTAAGTGGGATGCCGCTGGAAGGGGTTAGAATGATTAATCATTTAAAAAGCAAGATCTTAATTACAGGGTGCAATTTTTGCTATTTAAGGAGTCCATTAGTTTCCAGAAAGGAAAAAAAAATATATATATTGCAGGTTATTCTCCTTTTGAAGAAAATGGGAGGGGGGGACTGGGGGGCCGCAGCACCCAGGCTGGCGTGGCCGCCCCTGCTGGGGCGAGGGCGTTGGTGTGTGAGGATGGCGAGGGGGAGGTGGTGTCATTTGTTCCCCGAGTGATATTTTTGAAGGGTGCTGGCTCCGAGCATTCGCCGCGCTCAACCACGCGTTGGCACAATCTGTGCCGGAGCAGGCAGACAGCTTCTGCTCAGCCTCCCCCGGCACGGCTCCTCCTCCCCAGGGGCAAGGGGAGGATTCGGCTGCTGTCAGCACCGCTGACCCCTTTGGCCAAAATAGCTCCCAAAGGGCGTATCGAGGGGTAATTGCCGTGATAACAGCTTGTCTGCTGGGAGCCGGGCTGAGACCTTGCACAGCTCATCTCACCCATGGCTGAGGCAGCTCCAGCCATGCCGGGGGGCTGCAGAGTGCCGTGGGCCACAATGCCACCCCTGATAGTGGACACAGAGCATCAGGGCACAAGGGGATGCCGGCTCAAATGACGCCCACAATGCTGCAGCCCCAGCGGCTGCGGGCTCGGCCCCGTCTCGCCCCGTGCTGCAGCCTGGAGGGAGGTGACAGGGGTTAATCGCCCACCGCCTCCCCTCTGACCCCTCTGTGGGTTTTTCTCTTGTATGGTCATTTAGCCGTCCCCTGACACAAAAGGGAGCGATTAAACACAGCTCAGGCCCTTCATGCTTTAGTGGATTAATTTGCTGATCCCCCACGGATTAAAGGTCTCGACAGGATCAGCGGGAGCAGCGGGGCAGACCCCGGCGGGAGGAGGCCAGCGATAGTCCGGGGCAAGCCCCAGCCCACAGCAATCCCCCTCTCCAGGGACCTCATGGTGTCACGGAGCCGTGTCAGGGTTCAAGGCATCGGAAGCTCGCCTAAACACCGCGTCCCCAAACCCTCCCACTCTCTTCGCCGACCAGCCAAGAGACAGGGCATCCCTATCGTCCCACTCACTCCAGCAACGGGAGCAGAGTCCGTCCCTGATGCACCCAGCAAAGGCGGACAGGGCGAGTGTGACTGGCTGCTCCAGAGGAAAGGGGGGACGGTGGTGACTTTGAGGGGCTGCACCCCAATGGGGGGGGGCACGGTTGCCCTCCCCAGGCCTGCGGGAAGCAGAGATTGCATCTGCCTTTAATTACTCCCTCTCTGCATATCAGATGCTCGTGCACCTTCTGCACATGAATGCTGATTAATTGCAGGGTTAGGCTCCGAGGCAGGCCGGACCACATTATTTCTGATGTTTGCTCTTTTCACAAGGAGAATAAATGCCATGAATCCACAGTAATCAGTGGCTTTTAGCTTGTCACTCTTATGACACTCTTTACTTAGACCAGGAAATGGCAAATGTGGTGGAAATAAGAACTTTATTATCTCTTTTTTTCTTTGTTTTTGCTCCCAAAAGGGAGGTGTGTGACGAGGAGGGGGAAGAAGATGGTGGGGGCATCTCGCAGCACTGGAGAGGGAGAAAGCGGCTCCATTTTCCCTGTACCCAAGGAGCCGTGCTTCGCCCTGCTTGGTAAGGGAGAGAAGAAAAGCAGCAGCATCTTCTTTGTGGAAGGAGGCCGGCGTGGTGCATCAGGCTGGCGCTGTCCTGGAGCAGCGATGGCACCCTGGGGATAGCAGAGCTGGAGGGCAGCAGGGTCTCTGCTACCCTCCTTAGCACCCATGGCCTTGGATGGACGTCCCCATGTGCCACATCCAGCCTGGGCGACATCCCATAGCCTAACCAAAGGAGATGAACAAGGCTGGGGGCAACACCCAGAAGGGTGCTGAGCGTCCTGGCAGGGATGGGCACTGGGGGACGAACAACAGCACCTGCAGCATCTCCCATCCCTCATCCCTTGCGTTCCCTCCCCGGCCAGCCCCACTCTTCTCCCAGCTGAGCCCCATCAGCTCAGGTGGGAAACCCTTTCACCGCCTCCCTCAATGCCCTGCTACCGATCTCATTGCTGCCGCTTAGCTCAGTGCGAGGGCAGCCCTCTGCTTTTCAGCAGCGAACATCTGGCGTGCCGCGGGCGGCTGGCCACCAGCCGCCTCCGGCCCCCTCCCCACGCCACCGGGGATGCCCGCAATTAGGCAGCCTTCGAGCCCTGGCTCTGGCCCCGCTCAGGTGAACGCCCGGTTCCCGGGGATGGAGGTGTAATTAAGGTTAATCAGAGGGCCGGGGGGTCAGGGCGGTGGTGGGGAGACCCAGCGAGCCTAATGGCGGCCGTAATTAGGCAGCTGTGGAGAAGCGGTTAATGAAGACGGCAACCGTTAATAAAGCTCTTCCTGAGCAGCCTTCTGGCCTGGGTAATTGAGGGATTTGCAAGTGCCATCTCCCCCTTAACCCTGTAATGAGCAGACCCGTGGCGGCCCACGTTAACCCTTCCAGGGACAGTGGCGGTGGGGCCATTAGCTGCCCCTTGCTCTGTGGGGACATGGCAGTGGGGCTGGGGTCGTGGGAGGTGGGTTTGAGCCTCTCCCCTTGTCACCGGGTTCCCGGGGCTCCCTCTGCCCCGTGGCTTCCGCGGGAGCCCTTTGAGCCATGCTCAAAGCGGCTGGCAGACTTTTCTCGCAGATGCTGTGGTTTCCCACGCCTGCCTCAGCATTATGCAATCCCCCCCCAGCCCTCGCTGCCCCCCCGGCCCCACCACCCACCAGCGCTGGGATGTCATCATCAGCCCAGGCCCTGGGAACCCACATTGTTAGCTTAGTAAATAGAGAAATCCCCACTCAAGCATTGCAAATGAGGGCAGAGGGGGAGCCGGGGAACCGCGCCGGCCACGGCAGGCCGCGGGATCTCTCCCCTCTCTCTCTCTCTTTGAGTTGTCAGATGAATTCAGTGGTTAACAAAGAGTAAGGGAGGGAGCTGAGCTGCCGTCGCAGCTGGACAAGGCAGCAAGAGGAGGCAGGACTGCAATGCCACTGCTCCAGCGAGCAGCTTTGGCCCTGTGATACCTGCCGCAGGTGGGCAGGAGCCTGGCGTACCCCCGTGGCTGAGCCTGCCATGTACCCGAGCATCAGCAACTCCGCACCCTGAGGCTCGTACTGCAACAGGGAGTGATGTTTCAGAGGGCAAGGCAGCCAGGGGAAAGGATGAGAGGGGCTGGGGACGCATCCCAGCCTCACTTCATTTCTCTGCTACTGGTTGTACCTTCATGGCTGCAGGTCCCCAGGAGTCCTGGGGACCCTGCTGAGCTATGGAGACCCACTGTACCCAAATGCTTGTGAGCATCCTGGAAGTGTCAGAAAGGCAGTGAGGCAGATCAAAAGATACAGAAATGCTTTTATTTTCATCTAAAATAGAAAACAAGCACAAAAAGGCTGCTTTTACAGAGCGGTGGTTCTGCTGCTCTCAATGGGGCATGAAAATCACCCGGTGAGTGGAGCACCCAGTGCCCAGCGCCAGCTCTGGCAGTGGTGATGCTACTTAGGCTGTGTCACAGCAAAGTCTCTCTTGGCCCTACCAGGAGGTTTTCCTTCACCTCTCACCGGGGATCCTCCCGTTTCCCTCCAGCTCTGGGTTTCTGCAAACGCAGGGAGGTGTTTAGAATGGCCCATGCTCCCCTTTGCAAGGTACACAAGGGCCAAGAGGTGCTGTACAAGTATATCCCACTTGGCGCTGGTCTCTGGAGCCAGGCCCCACGCTGAAACCACTGTATGTCTGCCTCTGCAACAGCCTGCACCAGGCAGGTCTTTAAAGTCTTTATTAAGATGTGGAGGTGTGGATGCCCTTCTCTGCCGGTTGCCTTGGCTTAGAGCCTGAGGAGGTCATGGTAACATGTCGGGAGCTTCACAGACTTTCTTCCCTGCCTGGCACTGTGAGCAGCGATGCCATTCCTGATGCCAAGCAGTGTTCGAGGTCCCACTGCCACGGTGCCCACAGAGCTGCTGTCCACAAGAATCCCACGGGTGGGCACAGACGGAGGGTCAGGAGGAGCCACAAGCCCCTGCCTGGGGCCGGGCACCCAGGGGGTGAGGGGGTGAGATGGGAGCACAGATTCAGGGCAGTTCTCTCTCCTAATAAAAAGCTTTTGCCATCGTCACTGGACAGTCAGGGAAATCTGCCCAGAGATGTCGGCTGGGAAAACCAAGGGCACGTTTTCCCAGGCCATGGTGATTTGTAAGGGGTTGAAAGATCTCAGTCTCTGGTATCTAATGCTAACCTGGCTTCATTGAACTGTTTTGTTAAACTCTCTAAATTGTGTGTTTCTGTTATAACAACATGCTGAGTTTAAAATAAAAAAGACCTTTCTGAAGGTGATAGCAAAAAAGTTTCACTCCAGGTCTCTGCCCCTGGTTTCTGCCACTGCAGCGGGACTAAAAGTGGGTGGAGGAGGGTCAGGGATACCCCAAAGTCCTGCCGGGGGCTTCAGCAGGGCACTGGCAGCTTGGCCACCCTGGTAACTTGTGCCATTGGGTGCTTGTCGGGGACCAAATCCTTACCCCAGCATAAGGAGGGGCAATTGCTATTGCAATCAGGCAGCCAGAGGCAGAGCTGCTCGGATCCTGTACGGGGAGAGAACTCTACCCCATTTGGGGGGTACAGCTGGCACCTGGCACCACTGTGCCGTGGGTGCCGACCCCTGCGCCTGTCCCCAGGCAGGGAGTGCCTGGCGGGGAATGCCAGCCCTTATCTCCAGGGCTTTCCAGGGCAGCGTGTGGTGATGCAGCCTGAGGCTCGCTCACTCTCTGACCTCTCCCCAAATCTCTTGGACTGTCCTCAGGTCAACCTTGTCCCACCAGATTTACTGCTGGTTATACTGGGGGGACTGGAAGGAGCCAAAACCCGCTCCTCTGAGACAAGCCCAAAGAGGGGATGGATGTTTGTCCTGCCATGTATGTCGGGGTGTGTGTGGAGGGGTGGGAGAGAAGATGCTGGGAGGAGAGAGCAGCTTGGAGCAGCGCTTGTGTTTGGGAAGGACAATGAAGAAGAAACCTCTCCCTGCAGTCCCGCAATCTGGGAACCCAGATGCTCTGGGTGCTTCACACCCACACCAGGCAGGCAACCGTGCTGTGGGGTCAGGCAAGCTCCTGGGATCCTCCAGCCTCACACCCACGCGCCTCAGGAAATCGGTGGTGGCTCAGCCCACATCCCTCCGTCCTTCCATCCCTCCTCGGTCCCACAGACTGACCCTGCAGGGACACCCCCAGCCCAGTGCTGCGATACATCAGCTCCTACGGCACCCGCTCCTGGCATGGCACACCACGGGGTCGCCAAGCTGGGAGCCACAAGCGAGCTGTCACTTCCAGGTATTTTAGGGAGGCTTTTTCTTTTTCTCAAGAAGAGCAAATTCCTATTAAATCGTAGATAAATAAAGGGGAGAAAAAGGCTCAGAGGGGACCAAGCTGGTGGCTGCTGGTGCAGAGCATCACCAAAACAACCTGGTAACAAATACATCGTCTCACAAATTATTTACCAGCAAACCTGCTTTGGCAGATCCCACATAGAATAAACCAGGTAGATTTTTCATGAGAAGGGTTGGGGTTTTTTTTGGGGGGGGGGCGGGGCTCCATGCTCCGTAAAACATATTTACCCAGTCACATACAAAATACATTTATCCGATTTCTTTAAAACAAACAAAATAACCTCTCCTCTCCATCTGGCCCCCTCTCTGCTCCTTTCTAGCCTGGTCTGCTTCTCTATTCCTCGCAATATGGAACATGACAGGGTATTTTCAATGCTATTTTTGTCCGTTGTGTCATAGCTTATATTTAAAATAGCATTTAAATCTGCCAAGTAGTGCGGTGTTTTAAACTGCTGTCAGACTGAGTTTCTCCTCCTACATACCGCAGATTTCAGCTGCGACTTAAAGACAGATGAGGGAAGCTTTTGAGGCGGGGGGGAGGTGGAGGTGGTTGGGGACCAGATTGTCTGCAGGTACGAGGAGAGTCGAAGGATATTAATAGGGTAAAGGGATGCTAAAGGGGCCAGAGGGGGGATACAACCCCAAAGAAAACCAGGGAAGGTGCACACAGGAGTGAAATGGCCTTCCCAAAGGAAGCTCTCGCTCGGGACAAAAGGCTGCGATGGTGGGACCAGAGGTCTGCACCCGGCAGCTGTGGAAACCGGGGGGATCCCTGGTCTGGAGGTGAAATGAGAGACCCCCATCAAGTGGCATTTGTGCTGCATTTGGGGTTCACCTCATGGCTCCCCAAAGTGGGGTCAATCGAGCCTTTAGCGAGAGCAGCCCTAAGGCAGAGGCGGGGCTTGTGCTGCCTTGCTTGCATCGGAGTTTATTATCCTTTTCTTCTTCATTTATTTTTTGGGACATGGCTGACATCTGGGAAGCCCTGGGGCAAAGTAGTACGGTCATGGTCCATGGTCAATGCCTGGGAAAGGGCCCGTTCCCTCTCCTTATGCTTGCGGGGATCTAGAAATCTGCTGGTCCCTTCCTTCACCACCATTAATAAACATCGCAGCCATCCCCAGCAGAGCTGGCTTGGTTACAATAGAAACGTCAGCCTGACCTCTCCCAGCCAAACCCTCAGCCAGCTCAAACCTCCATGACCCCTCTGAAGTCATCTCTCACTGGAGGAGGTGCTCCAGAAATGGATTTTCTCTCCTGTCTGAGCCCAAACCACCTTTGTTTCATATGTTCAACCTTCAGGCCTTTACTCTAGGTGCTGGAGCAAGTGTGTAGGTGCCCGGTTGTTCCCTTCACATGTCCTCCTCTACTCATGGGCACATCCCAGGAGTGTGATGGGTCCTGAGCGGCACTCCCAACCTCTCCCACTTTGCTCTGCTCTGCCCCTGCGAGCATCCTCCATCCGTGTCATAAGAAGATGCATCATGCCATCATGCTCCCAGGCGGCACATGAATGGCACGGGGATGACCAGGCTGAGGACCCTCCTGCCATGGGTGATGCCTCCCTCCCTCTCTCCCTCCCTCCCAGGCTGCTGCCGGCTCCACTCTGCTCAGCTTGGCTGCCTCCATGGGAATTGTTGGTAGCACAGGGAGGGCCAGCGGTGGTGGGAGCATCCCCATGCCAAGCTCAGCAGGCACGAGTCCCCACCCCACTGCAGAGGAGCTCGGTATCTCTTCTTCCCCATCTCATTTTTGGCTGCAGCGAAGGTCTGGTGCAGCCCCACCAGAGCAGCTGACGTTCAGGGGACGTGTCCTCCTGCACCCTCTCTGCTGTAAGAGCTCCGTGCACGAGGAGTGCAGGGTCTCTCCCACAGCCCCTCACACAGCCCTGCACCTTCCCCAACACGGACGGGGCCCACGCCAGGCCCTGACGGCCGCTGGGTCCTCCCTGGTGCCCAGAGGGGTGGCTGTTTCACAGGGTGCCCCCAGCCTGCAGGTGCCCCTCACTTTCCAAAGAGTGTTTGAGTTTTGTTCCTGCAGCTGTCCCAGGCTCATTTCTTGCTCCGTCTCTGCCGGTGTCTCACCCTCTCCTGGGACACGTGTGTCTGCTGTTGATATCTCCTACCCATCCTCTTCTGTCAACACTGCCTGAGGAAGGGACAGATTTAATTTTTAGCAATGTGTCCTCTGTGTCAATAACTCCCCCTCGTCCTCTCCTGGGTGGCAGGGCTATCTGCTCACCCATCTCCTCCTCCCTGCTCAGCAGGCGGCTTTCTCCTGCCTCTCCACGCTCTCTCCTTCACTGTTTTCCCTTCTGCCTGGAGTTTTCCATCGCTCACTCTTGTTCCCAGAGGGAGGGGTGACCCTTCCCACAACTCCTTGCTGTGTCACCCAGTGCCACATCCCTCGGCACATCCCTGTGCCAGCCCCAAAACCAGCTCTGCCACCCCTGGGCCAGGGTGGCAGAGGCGTCTGCATTACACCCCACGGCTCGCTGGGCTGAGACAGGACCGGCATCAGGATCTCTCCCTTTGGGATCACCTCGTGCCTCCAGCTTGGTCCCATTGCCCAGCTCAGTTTGGGACGGGGTGATGCGCCGTGGGTAGGGGTTGCCTGGTTGGGTTTGGTTATTTATTCCCCCAAAAGGCAAAGCTGGGGAAGAGGTACGGCCAACTCCACGATTGCATTGCGGCGCGTTAATCAGCCGCATTAAAATTCCAAGACAGCTCCTGCCAAAGTGGCTGCGCGCCGTGCAAGGTGGCTGGGAAACGCCGGGAGCCGTGACAGGCAGGCGCGCGGGCAGACAAAGAGCTCACTCCGTCACTCCGGGTCTGCTCCGGGAGGAGAAAATCAACACACACACACAACCCCCTCCATGCCGCCGCACAGCCCCACGCCGCCTGGTCCTGCGGATGCCACCGGTGAGCCCTAAGCAAGCAAGCGTGCAGCAGCCAGCAAGCTTGCCAGCATCCCAGCACCGGCCCAAGGGGATGTCTAGGCTGGTTGAGCATCCCAGCTGACCCTATGGGCAACCACGGGGATGGGTGGTACCCACCACGGGGGACCGGGATGTCACGGCAATGGGGACCACCCGCTGCTCAGCCCTCGGCATCCCATCCCTGCCCGCGCAGGGGGTGCGTGCCCTCGTGGGGCTGCGGGCCCCCAGGGCGAGGGTCCCCCCCAGGCCTTGTGTCCCCCTCCACAGCCCCTGCCAGCTGTAGTAATGCATTTTGCCACAGGGTGCCACTATGGCAAAGCTGTAAGGCCGGCCGGGGCCTGCAGCCTTGTTGTATAAGCCATACCTGGAGCTACCCACGTTAGTCGTGGTTTCCTTCTTCCCCTCCACGCCCATCTCCCCCCCACGCTCCCCGCAAGGACACTGCAGCAAGAGCACCCCAAATATTCATCCAAAGGGAACGGTGCTGCCAGGTGACCCCTGTGCCGCAGGGCAGAGGAGGGGATGCTGCAGTCCCCTCCAGGGTGTCCTGAGAGTGACACGGGGGATGGCAGGGACCAACATGTCACCAGTGCGATGGCATTGCTCTGTTTCTGCCGACCCGGCAGGGACAAGAGATCCCGGAGGCTCTGTGGGACCATGTGCTGTGCCAGCAAGGAGGGGGACGCTGTGTAACCCAGGCTTCCAGGAACAACGTGCCAACCGCGCTCCTCTCCTGCATTTGGGGTGCCAGGCTTTGGGCATGCAGCTCCATTGCTGGCTCCAAGGGGCCTGGTGATGCTGTGGTTGGGGCCTTGCAGGTGGCACCCGTAGCCGTTCATTTGATCCAGCCTTTTCGCAAGGATGGATCTAGCCAGCCTCGTCCTCCTGCAGCTGGGCCCATGACCTGCCTGCAGGAAAGGGGATGCTGCAGCTGGGGTACCCCATCCCATCCCATCCCAGGGAGACGGTGCTGTAGGAGCCATGGGGCTGGGTCCCACACCCCGAGTTTCTCATCCCCCCACACCCTCTAGCCCCTTCCCAGCCTCTCCCCAAAGGGAGGTGCCCCACGGCGGCTCAGCGCTGCACCCGCAGTGGCACCCCAGCAGCCCCATTCTGCACCCACGTGAGGGTGACGGCATGGCTCAGCCTAGGAAGCCAAGCTGACAAGAGCTATGCAGGATCAGGCCATAAACATGAGATTTTTTAGGGTGAAAAGTGCTCTGCAAATGGCAGGCGGTGGGATCCTGTGTGCTGCATCCGCCGCAGGCGGAGAGAGAAAGAAGATTCGCTTCTTCCCTTGCTAATAAAGTCTGGCTGAAATGACACAGTATAATCAGTGTTTACCTGGGAGTTTACATACGGTTTGTTGTAATTATAGTTTCAATTCCTGCTTTTGCATTTTTTTTTTATTTTTTTTTCCCAACATCTATTTTTCAATCAGTAAAAGTAAATACTATTTTCAGCCCAATGTAATTCTTCCACTCCCGTGGCCACAAACACAGCGAGGAGAGCGATTCCATTTGCGCGCTGTGCAATTGAGCAGAGAGAGGAGCCCGGCGGCTGTGGGGCATCGGCAAAGCCACAGCCGAGCGGGGACCGGGGGACATGGGGACGAGCCTCCCCTCCCTGCCATGAGTCCCCCAGGACCTCCACCCCACCTGGCAGGGCTACCTTTGCCGGTAAAAATCAGCATCAGGCCCAGATGCTGCTTCCCATTGCGTCGGCATCATTAAAACCCTAAAGCTGCCTGGTCGGAGGCAGCGGGGAAGGGATAAGAGCCATTAGGTGCAGCATCATTTATTTCAGGGCTGGCAAAGCTTTGTTCCAGCTTGGGGATTGAGTTGGCACTAAAAGCACTGCGATCCCCCCAATTTAATTTTTTCCCCCCCTGTTTTTACGGGTGTGATTTATAACAAATCAAGGATGCCGGTGTCAGGTCCCCTTCTTCACCCAACTATTGTCACAGGCACACACACACACGCGCGCGCTGATTAAAACCGCCCGGCCCCCGCCGGTTCCTCCTCGTCCATCCATCAGCTGCTCCAGGGACAAACTTAGACATCCCGCTTCCAGCCCACACCTCCATACGTGCGTGTTCTGGTGCCGTGGGTTTTAAGCCAGTATTGGGTGTTAATTTGATATGCACCTACACACAATAAATATAAATATATATATAGGTATATTTATTTATGTCATGCCCCTAAATCCTTGTAAAAATAATTGGGAGCTCTGTCTCAAGGAGGAATCGGGCATTATTGGGATGCAGAATAAAAACGTCGCCTTAGAGACACACAGAGGGTTTCCGCCTCAGCCACTCCGGTTGAATGTTTGCTGGTTACGGCCCCAAATTGGGCACTGTTTGAACTCAGTGCCAAGGCAGAGCCGCTGCCCGAGGCCGGCGGGCAGGCGTAGGAGGGGAAGCTGGGCGATGCTGTTGAGAGGGGGACCCCTCTCCTGCCTGGAGGGTCTCAGCCCCTCGGAGGAATCAAGCAGAGGCCAGCACCCCAGCATCCTCATCATCCCCATTTTGGGGTTAAAAAATAGGTGATGAGGATGCTTCTCCCAGAGCCGTGTCCTTGGCCTCTGCTCTCTGACATGCCCAGCTCCCCACCAGAGGAGTTTTTTTTTTTTACCATTCCCACACCCCAAAAGGCCTGTTTTCTCCCCGGATGCACACGCCACCCCTCTGAATATCTCAGGGACCAAAGAGGAAAATTTCAGCGAGGGTTTTCGGAGGGGCCCCTCACCCTCAATGCCCCGGCGGGGCAGGCGGGGGAGCTGGGGCTGTGGCCAGCACGGGAGCGGGGCAGCCCCGCGGCAGTCGGGGCTCCCCGGGCGTTTGAAGTTTGGCTGCACTGATAAACGCATGTCCCAAAACACGGGCAGCTTCAGCCAATGCGTCCTGGGGGGGTGAGTTTGGGTTTTCCTAAGGTGGGAGGAAGGAGGGTGAATACTGGCCGGGTGGGGAGAAGCATCCTTCTCCCGCTGCTGCCTGACACTGAAAATAAAATTAAAACCCAAGCCGTTTAAAAAAAAAAAAATTGTTTTCTCTCTCGCTTTCACAAAAAAAAGCTCTTCTCACCAATCCCAAGCACGAATATATTTTCTTACTATATTTCTTAAAAGCCTACCCCACACAATCTTTTTCCCCCCCAAATTAAGAATTAGCTGACTTAAACTCTCACCCAAAATATTTATCGCGAGGAACAAAGATATTGGAATCGTCTCCGGGGTTGGATTTCAATTCTCCCTTTCAGGCTTTTATCTTTTCAATCCAAATTTCAGTGACAATAAAACGATTTTGATTGACATTAAAATTATTTATTGTCACATTGTAGCTGTTTAATAAATTGTGCCTGCTTTATTTTTTGGCTTATAAATACTGTATCTTTACTACCTTGGTGCTTAACTCAAGGGAAGGAGCCACTTCTGAAGGCAGGCAGCAATAGTCTTAGACCAGACAAGATGTAAAAATGCCTTTTTACACACATGACCCTGAGGAAAGAGCCAGTTCCACCTTTTAATAATTTATATATTTTAAATCACTCTGTTTTATAAAATTTTGCTTTATTTTCTAATGGTAAAATATGCTCCTGCAAGCTACATGTAAAACGCAGAGGATTTTAATCTCCATCCAGATACAGAACAATTCATTTGTCAGGAGTGTTTAAAAAAATCAGGAAAACAATTCAGGACACTTTCATGATCCAGATTTGAGAGATTTTTCACCGTTCAGAGAGTGAGTTCATCCCCCCAAAAAAAAAAAATAAAACAAAGCCTGGAGACATCCATTTCAGAGTGCCATTAAAATCTGGGTCGCGTTGCAAATGATTTTCTTTTTTTTTTTTTTTAATTTCCACAAATTACTGAAAGTTAAAAGAACCGTCAGCCATTGTACTATTAAAAAAGAGGAGAGAAAATTAAAAAATAACATAGAAAAATGTAGCCCTTTTTAGAATAAACCAAAAGCAGTCCCTCCACGTCTCGGCAGAAATATTTCCCTGGGTGGAAGATTTCAAGTCTGGGTCCCACCGACGCCTTTTGCTGGGGGGAGCCCTGCCTTTTCGCCCTGGGTACCAGTGGGACGCAGGGGGGTGCTGGGGGATGCCAGTGCCCCAAGGATGCTCTGGGGCTGCAGCATCTCACCCTCCTACCTGCAGCGGGCAGAGGAGAGTGTTTGCGTGATGCCCTTAAAACCCTTTTTTGGGGGAGCCTGGGGTGGGAGATACTTTTCCTGCTGGCAGACAAAGGAGATCTCTGCTGGGGAAGAGCGGGTTTGTTCCCCATGCCCACAACCGCACAAGCCAGGGCAGAGGTGCTGGGGCCCCGGGTGGGCTCGTGGGACCGGGGAGGGATGCAAGGCAAGGCGGCGAGCAAGGATGCTCCGGCGGGGCTCAGCCCCGCGCACCCCCTGCGCCCACTCCCCCACGCACAGCCCCCCTGCCACCTCTCCCCTGCCACGCATCCCCCCCAAAAACTACACCAAAGCCCAAATCTGCATCTACACAGGTTTGGCCCCTGCTCCATTATTGGCGCTGCTATTTGGGGGTGGCATTATGGTCCCACAGGAGACCCCCCAGGTATTTGGGGCAAGGCCTTTCCCACAGGGACATGGGGTGGCCATGGGGATACAGACCCTTGCCCAGTGCTGGGGGGGACAATGGGGCTGCCCCGGGTCTCCCCGTTAATCTCCTGCACTGCCTCTCCCAGCACCGGGCGGCCGCAACGGCTCTGGCAGCCGCGTTTATTTACAGGCTGAATTTGTATTAAAACGGTTCATTATTTCCCTGACTGGCAGGTTTCCAGTGTCCGTGCTAGTTAATAATTGCAGCCAATTAAACCTTCACAAAATATGCATTGCAGGGATGGGGTGGGGGGGGACACAACACGCAAGGATTTTTCGCAAGCCCACGGGTGGCTTGTGCCGCCGCGGAGGAGCCCCACGGCGGGCTTGGGGACGCGGCGTGGCATCGCTGCCGGCCACGGGGACCTCCCGGGGACGGGGCGGCTGAGCCCCCTGGGATGGGGATGCTTGCGGGGCTGTCACTGCAAAGGGGGTTTGTCCCTTTACAGGGGCAAAATTTGCAGCTGGTGGGGGAAACACCAGCAGGATCCATCCCAGCCCTGCGGATTTGCTGCCCCCTTGACCTTGCGGGTACCAACGCTGCCCATACCAAGCCCCGACCTGCCTGCTCATCCTGGGGACGGGTGTCCGCAGGGCAGGCAGGGCTTGGGCTCAGCTGGGGCATCACCCTGACCCCGGGCATCCCACCGCAGCTGCAAGGGCGTTTCTTTTCAAAGCGCATCTCCCTCTTTTCCTGCCTTTCCTCTCATTCCCTTCCGCTGCTGGAACACTCTCTGCCTCCACAGGCCGGCAGAGCATCGCTGCCGAATCCCACCCCGATCCCCCTCCAACCCAGGCACAACCTGGGAATAAAACATTTTTCAGGGCTCAAAACCAAGCAAACCTCCGTGGTCCAAAACCCAGCCGGGGCTGAGACTGCCCAGCTCCTTCCACCTGTGACCTCGGGCGCCTTTTGCAAGCCGTAAGGACGCGAGCACGCTTCTCAACCACTGCTTGAAAAGCAGCCAAAGAATGGGAATAAAGAAACATTATTTAGCGAACGCTCGCCCCACTCTTTGAAGCTGGGAAGCTCGGCAGAAAGGCTGGATGTTCAGGCAGGCTGTGGCTATGGGAAGGCTGGGGGGGATGTTTCTCGGATGCTAAAATCGCTCAGAGAGATGCGGGAGTGGGAGCGCATTCGTGGGGAGGACGGCTGACGGGGAACCATCGCCTTTCAGAAAGGCAAATAATCGCAGCCTAGGTTAGCTCTTCTGTCGAGAGAATAATTGTGCTTCTAAAGGCCCTGATATGATGAGCAGCGCTGCTTTGAAATCGAAATAAATACATAAATAAATCAGGGATCTTGGACTGATTAAGGCAATTGCTTCCCTTGCTTTTGCAACCCCTTTGGGTCCTGGTTCCCAGAGCCAATTACATATTTAAAAAGTTTCTCTCTGAAAAAAAAGGACTTGCAACTCTAAAATAAAGTTTCTTTGTGGTTGCCTAATGAACAGCAAGGGCCGGGGCAGTTTACATCTTATTAATTGGTTTTAAATGGCTCCAGCTCTGTCTCGGAGCATCTTTATGAGCCGGCCACAATGTGGCTGTGCCCTCCCGACTGCCCCGTGCAGGGTCAGGGCGCGCCGGGCACCGTCGGCCCGGGCCCCTTTGTGCGGGCAAGCGGCCAGCCCACCTCCCCCATGGCCTCTCCTCCTCCTCCACCCCATGGTCAGCCCTACAAAAGCCCCCCGGGACCCGCCAAGCTCCCACCGCCTCGGCCGGGGTATGAGTGCAGCTGGCGGGGAGAGGAGCCGGGGAGACGCTGAGGATGCTCAGCCATTACTTTTCCAAATATATTCACCATTTCTTCAGCTCCCTGCTCCCTCCTGTATGACTAAAGGGGAGATTTGCTTTACCACCCACTCCCCACTTTGCCCCCCACCTTGGCACACTGCAAAAAACTCCTTGTCACCCAAACCCCAGCTTATTTTTAGGCTCTGCATGGCCACAACACATGGGAGCTCGGCAGCCGGCACAAGCCCAGCAGCTGCCCGAGCATCACTGGGCACATCACACTTAACACCACCGTGCACCTCCAGGCACCGAGCAGGCGGAGAAAAGGCTCCGTTCCTCACCCAAAAACCACCCAGGGGGGTTAATTCAGCAAACAGTTTCCCTGCCATGAGGATGGGGGGGAAATAAATCTTTCCCCCAGCCCAGGGAGGCGCAGAAACCTCACTCCTAAGGGGAGGCAGGGCTCAAGGCACATTCTCAGATGTCTTCTCCCTGTAAACATGCATTATTGACAGCAGAAATTATGTTGGATTGGGTTTGCGATGTAAAGAAACGCTGGTGATTATTGATATTTTCCAGAGTTGCTTCCAAACCTATTCTGGGGCTTGAACGTGTTGCATGTGTCATCTCCGATGAACGGTTTTAAGCTTTAATTCAAAAAATAGCATTATGTTTATAATACTATATAAGGTTTTCTCCTGGCTGTATGTGCGGGATTATATATGTATCTGTGTGTGGGTGTGGGTGTGTGTGCAGGGATGCAATGAGACAAACAGCTCAATCTGGAGCTGGTGGGGAGGAAGAGCCGCACATGCAGCCCCGGGAAGCGGCCGGTTCCCTTTGGTACCAATTTGGTTTCTTTTTTACCAGCCGGTGGAGTTGTCTGAATAAACATGTTATCGTTTGGACCGATCTATAGATAAACAGGCGGTGATGTTGTAGGTGCAGGTATACGTGTGGGGGTGCGTGGGGGGGTATTCACCAGTTGTTGAATGCTGGAGATGGGCTGGTGCGTGACAAGATGCCAGACGCTTTTCAGCACATCGAATCTGTATCTCAGCACTTTTCACGGCACGGAAAGGAAACAGTAATTAAGCAACAGGACTTACACCACTTCCGCGCCGGAGTCGCGCTGCATCCCTTTCAGCCCTGCGCACGTGTGTGCCGGCACGCCCCGCCACGCCAAGTGGAGCCTCACCCCTTTTTAAACACAATCTTGATTTTTTTTTTTTAATGCTAACAGATAAATTATTCAGCAGAAGGAGTGTTTCCCCCATTCTGGGATTTTCCTGGTAATTTCTGTTGGTCTCTGCCAGGCTCTACTGGTTTTATGAAACGCACTGGAATAATACTGGGAATAGCAGCGTGTGGGAAGGAGGAGGAAGGTTTTAACTGCATGGGGTCTTCCATCTCCAGCTCTGTTTCTATGGATATCTGAATGGAGTTTATATTTATCCCTCCTGTTTGAGCCATGTGTGCAACTTTGGAGGAGGAGGAGGAGGAGGCTACAAGCAGAGCCGCTCTGTCGGAGCTGCTGGCTCTGCCGAGCCCTGACCCCTTTGGGTCAGCAGTGAGAGCATCACCCCAACGGGCAACATGAGCCTTGTCCTTTCTCCCAAGCAAAAACATCACTGCAAGGGGGGGAAAAAGCAGAAATACTTGGGCTAGAGCTTAACACAGCAGCAAGTGCTGTGTCCGGTGGGGAAGGGGCCCTCTCTGCAACCCAGAGCTGCCAGCCAGAGATGTCAGGGCAGGAGCATCACTCCCGGTTCCCGGTCCCCGGTCCCTCCTGCAGCTTCCCTGTAAACGGCCAAATTTGCTGGGAGCAAGGGGTTTTCCATCCGTCACATTGTCCTTTGCTGTCAGGAGAGGAGTCGGAGCAGCCCTGACGCCGGGGGGAGCATGCTGGGGCGCCGGAGCAGGTAGGAGTGGGAAGGCAAGCGCGTGGCTCAGCCTGGCCCCGGCGCACCGGCTCCCGGAGCATTACCGTGATGGCTCCATCATTAATTGATCAATCACAGGATGACAGTTAATTAAGTAGAAAATAAAGCTACTCTGCCCAGCCTGGCATTAGTAGGCAGCGGCATTAAGATTTCTGGAGTACAAAGGGGGAAATTAAAAAACAAAGGCACATCTGGAGGAATAACCCCATCACTGGTGGCTGGGGGTGGCTGCCTGGCACGATGCTCCCTGGGCCGGGATGTGCGGGCAGCCCCTGCACGGCAGTGATGGCCAGTTCTTGGCTTCTTCTCCCCTTCCTGAGAAGCCAGATCCCACCCACTGCCCTGCAGGAATATTCCCCGTTATCCGCGTGGCCCCTTCCCCGCCGACTCCAGTGCTGCTGCCTGGGCACCGGCCACGGGACCCTCTCCAGCCTCCGGATCGCAAAGGGGCTTTTCCTTTCAATCCCATTTTCCCATCTTCCAGTCCTGCCCTGCAGGCTAACCCGCAGCCAGGGTGGGGAAAGAGAGAAAGCCAGAGAGAAAGCCAGAAAGAAAGCATCCTTTTCCCCCCCACCTCGTGTGCCAGGGATTGTCTTGATATGAAAAATTATGGTTTTTGTTAAAAACTATTACTAATGAGGCGTCTTTCCTGCCCTTAATTGTTGCCAAGGCGATGACCCCAGCCAGCCATCTTTAATTAACTTAGACTAGATCTCCTGAAATGAGTTCCTCGGGTAAATTGCTCACCACGGCTTTCAGGCACGGAGCCGTGTTTGCCAAGCCCACCCGCTCCGGCGTGCCACCACAGCCGCTGGCAGAGGTGACGGCATGGGCCGGCGTCCCCCCCCCGCCTCCCCCTGCCACTGCCAGGCCAGGTAACCCTGAAGGCAACGGGTAGAAACTCAGAGCAATGTGGGGATGGGGATGAAGGAGCGACCAATGCCTGACCACAGGGAATGGGATGAATGCAGATTTCTCTGTAAAATGGGAATTCACCCTGGCTGCTGGCTTCTCCGGGGACCGGAGCATCATGGGGGCCATGGGACCGGCCGCGCAGCGGCTGGCGCCTCTCCAAGCGAAAATCACATTTCCTGCCTGACAGATAACGCCGGTCAAGAGAATGCCAGGACGATTCCTGAAAATGCCATAATTGTTTTAATCTGATGGTGGATAAAAGATAATGATGCTAACAATATTTAAACATAATTATAGTTTCCTGCGGCTGTTGGGCTCTCTGAATCCTCTCCACTCAAGTGGCTTTGTTTACAAGCGGCTTCAATAAGGCAGGGCCCGTTTTCCTCTTCTATCGCCTTCACACCTGCACCTCCATCGAGGCAGGGGGGTGGACGCGTGCCAGGGGGATGGCTCTCCTCAGGGACCAGCGCTGGCCAGCTCTGCGGCCCCCCCAGGCTCTCCAGCCCTTGGCCCACCATTGCCCATCCTCTGCCTCCTGGGATGTGATGCCTGTGTTGGGAAAGGGGCTGGGATGGTGGTGCTTGGACCCTGGCAGCCCCTGAAGAGCGGGGATCTGTTTAGGGATAGGTGGTAGGAGTAAATCCCCCCAGCGGGGTGGGGTAGGCATATGGTGGCTGCTTTATACTGGTCACCTGTGTCCGAGCTGCCACCCCCTATAGCCCCCAAATCCCATCCTCAGCTCCCCTCCAAGAGGAACTCCCCAACATTGATATAAAACAACAAAGCAGGACAAAGGGATTTTTCAGGAATGATTTTCTGATGGCAAACAAATAAAAAGCCCTGGAGGTGGATGGCCGGGGCCTCGGCATCTGCAGGAGAAGAAAATGGGGGAAAAAGGAAATGGGATGAAACCCCTACACTGGAGACACCCCCTGCACTGGAGACTGCTAACATGATCTTAAAGATATTCCGCCAAATGCAGCTTTCTTTCCAGGGGGCTGGATGCACTGATGGCCCAGGTAGTGGTAGGAAAGGTTGCGAAACAGCTCGGCCGAGTGCGCAGAAACAAGTAATGAGAAAAGACGGGATTTAGGCAAGGCTTTTAGAAGAACTTAAATATGAAATGGCTATTTCAGTAGCTGGAGTTTAGCCTCCTGTGTGAATCGGTCTTTGTAAATAGGAATGGAGGATAGCCAACTTCCCCAAAAGGACTCTACAGGGGGTCCGGAAAATCACAACGTCCTGAGTTTAATGGGGAAAACAGATAGAAATGGTAACAAAGAATGGGGAGAAACAGCAATAAACCTGATTGTTTGGTAAATAAGGCTGAGCCTGTTGCCGAGAAGTGAAGTTTGAAAAGCAGCTGGGGAATGAATAACCGGTGAGAAGTTAGGAGACAAAGTGGCGTAACAAACCCGGGGGGTTCCCTGCACAGAGGGGTCAGTGCCGGAGCCCCCACGGCGGGCGGGAGCACGGGCCTTCGGAAGTGCCGGGGAGGAGGGAGGAAGCAGTGACGGGACAGTATCCACTGCTGCTCCAACACAATAAAACCTGGCACCATATAGAGGGGTATGGAAGGGTCTCACTGTGCTGATGAACTTGGCCTTAAAATGAGGGAGGAATTCAGTGTTGAGCACAGAGAAAACAAATCCGTTGCCTACATGGCCATGAAACAGCTACATACAGCAAGGAAGAGCACTCCAAGCCATGGATATGACTTTGGAAAGATCATCTCGGTCACTGGCAGGGGGCAAGAGGTGCACAGCGAGTCAGGAATGACTCAGGATAGACCAGAGGAGAGGGCAGGGATGGGTGAGGAGGGGGCAGGGATCAGCTCACTCTGTGCCATGCGGGTCCCTGCCTCGCCAGGGGGATCTCACGGGGCCGAGGAGGCAGCGGGGAAGGATGAATAGGCGGGTTGGAGATGTGCAATAGCTGCCATCTGAGGAGGGATTAAATAGAGTAGGACTCCAGCCTGCAGAAAGAGGGGACTAAGGAGGAGAAGAGAGAGGACTGTGAAAGGATGAATGGCAGGGAGAAGGTGAATGGGCACTTACTACTCACTGCTTGTCTCAGCAGAAGAGGCAGAGGGCATCGGATGCGCCAGCTGAATGCCCGGCACAGGGAGCTGCTTTGGCAGTCACCTGGGGGGCTGCAGGGACCAAAAGTTTGGAGGGGTTGGAAAAGTAATTGGGAAATGAAGGGCAGAGAGGTGCCTGGCTGCTGAAAGGGCTGGGAGCCAGCTGGGGCTGGGGGCTCTGCAGGACGCTAGGTGCGTGCACCCCTCCCTGCCACCGTCCCACGCCCTGTCCTGGGTTGGGGCACCTCTGCGGAGGGGGCAGCTCATCCCCAGAGCTGCCGTGAGTTTGGGGGTGGCCCGGGGTCCTCTGCTCGTCCCCGGTGCATCTCTGACCCCAGCATCAGGGATGCACCTCGGGAGGGGACCTCTTTCCTAAAGCCCCGGGCAGGACCCGCTCCTCCCTCCTAAAATGCACCTCCAGGTTTCCCGGCGGCTCGACCCCACCCCGCCGGGAGGGCGTCTCACCAATTACCCTGTGTCTCGGGGAAATCCACGCGAGACGCGCAGGGACAGCTCTTTACACGACACACATCACAACAGTGCTTGCCCACCTTGCTCGCCCACGCAGGACCGAGTCGCGGATGGGGGAGGCTTTACCGGGGAAGCCCGGCAGCTGCCCTCCCCGGCCCCTCAGCCCACGGCCCCAGCTAGCAGCCCGCGGCCACGCGTGGCCGGCGCGGCGCGTCTCCACGGGCTCGGCGCAGCCCCGACGGGGCGCGTTGACATCTGTAACCAACACGGCGGCTCCGGCAAAGGCAGGGCTGCCCGGCCAGGCGGAAAATTAACACTGACATTGAGTTTAATTAAACAAAACAACCAGGCTGCGAGCTGGAGCGGGGACGTGGCGGCAGCTGGAGGAGCCGGGCTGGGCGCGGTTTGGGAGCGACACCCGCCGCCGCCCTGCCGGGACGAGCCCACTCCTGCCGGAGTCACGCCGGGCCCGGGAGGCCGAGGCCGGCTGCGGGGCCCGGCTTCCCCGCGGACCCTGCCGTCCAGGGCCGGGAAACACCATCTTCCCTCCCCGCTTTGCCCGTCTTTTTGCAAAAAAACCGCGCGGAGCGCAGCACGGCGGGGGAGGCCCACGCGTGTCTGTGCCCCGGCGTGAAGCGGGGGGGCTGCCCGGAGGGGTGCGGCGCGTGGGGGAGGCGGGGGGCGCTCCCAGGGGCGGATTTCGTTGAAGGTGGTTTGGGGAGATGCTGCTGCGGCCAGCCTGGGCGCCGGGACAGACCGACGCACACCCACGCCCTCACCGGCTCCGGCCCCGCTTCCCCCGCCCCGGCCCCAAATAAAAGAGGCGGGAAGGGCCTGATCCGGCCAGGGAAGCCCGGCAGAGCGTCTCCAGGCCAGCTGCTCCCCGCCGGGCACCAGTAGCACCGGTAGCACCAGTAGCGCCAGTGGCGCTTGCAGTTGCCGTGCCCGGGAAGCGGAGCGCCGGGCAGCGCAGGCAGAGGGAAGCCCTGCCCGCCGGGGCTGTGGTTTTCCGCCGCACCGCCCGGGGAACCGCTCGGCTCCGAGATCCGGCGGGCGAGGCAGAGCCGCCCTGCCCGCTGCCCGCTGCCCGCCGCCCGCCGCCCGCTGCCCGCCGCCGCCTGCCGCTCGCACCGCAATTCCTCCGCGGAAGAGCTGAAAATAGCGCGCAGCCCCGCGCCAGCCGAGCGGGGTCAGCCTCCTCCAGCCCCCGGGCAGCCGCGGCGCAGGTCTCCGGTGTTCGGGGCCGGGCGATTGCCGCTGTTTCTGTCTGCCCCCCCCGGCCCTCTGCCCCCCACCGGGAGCTCCCTGCAGCATCAAGGACCCCTCCTGCCCACCATCCCGCTGCGCCCGGGTCCCGGAGGGGAGGGGTGATCCTCCCGCCGCCGGACTCATCCTCCTCCTCCCCGTCCGTAGCTTTCGGGCTTTTAGTCTGGTCATTTTATTTTATTTCTTTTTTTTTTTTTTTTTTTTTTTTTGGAGGGGGGGGCGTGAAATGTCGGCTTTGAAGGATATTTGTAATAACATAACCAGCAAAATGAATGTCATATTTTTGCTCCAATGAATTGGATTTCCTGAAATATTGTCTCCGTAATGATGCCTTTAGGCTCCTCTGGATTAGATAACTCTCCAACCACATCAAGAAGGCTAATTATCCCAAAGCCACTTTCCCCGCATTTCCGCATCTATTTTACGTGTCTGTGTACATCTGGGTGATGTTCATACGCGATGAACACATACGCGATGTTCTCCCGCACTACGAGGGCCGCCGCTGCGCCGGGGCACGCACCGGGCGGGGAAGGGTGGGCTGCAGCTCCCCGCGCCCATCGCCGTGGCCTCCTCCCGGCCCTGGCAGGCAGAGCACCGCCCGGAGGGGTCGGGGGGGGCCCGTCGAGCAGCCGTGACGCCATCAAGGCCGACTCTCCTGCCAGCCAATCCGCAAGGTCCGACCGCACGTCGTCAGCCCACGCTGACCAATGAGGGGCGAGCGGCGCGGCCCCGGCGGGATCCCCTCGACGGCTCGAGGCGCGGGGGGGCGGTGCGGGGCCCCCGCCCCGTCGGGCACGGCGGGGCCCCGTCCCCCGGCCTGGGGAGGGGGG
>VYZW01017596.1:0-24914 GCA_013401315.1 Balaeniceps rex
CCAAAGCATTCTATGATTCTATGATTCTATGACATCTTTGATTTAGTCTTTCAGGATCTGGAGGCCTTGCAGGGAGGTGTGAGAAATGTAATCATTCATCAAACACTGCTTTGAACCCTCATTCAGACCATATCCTGAAAGATAAGCTAAGTATTCTTAGTGGTCAAACTGACAAATGGTTATTCCTGCTTGAGCCAGCCCTCACTTCACCCTGGAATGAACTGCGGGACTGATCAGCCAACAAAGCCCTGAAACCTTCATGCTAGGGTTCTGACTTTGAACCTTGCACTTGCATTAATTCAAGTTAAGATAACTACACACATGGCAGAACCAGCAATTGCACATTACTGTTAGCTCTTGTCTTATTCTTGTAAGATTCCTAGGATAGATCATAAAACTGATTCTTCAACCTAAATTTTCCCAAATCCTAACCCTATCCTTAAGCCTAACCTGGATTTAAAATGCAAAATAGAAAGCATATCCTTATTAGAAATGTTATTCACCTTTTGTAGATTCATCAGTTAAAACAGCGTTTCCAACTGTAACACCGATTGTAATCCTAACCTGAGCATTAGAGGTTTATACCACCAGTAGAAACAGTAACAGGAAATCAGTTCTCTGGGGTCTATAGGCAGTGATGCAGAAATAACAAAACATAGCTCTTCAACCCACACTTTCTCAATCCCTAAGTTTTATCCCGAATTTTAATTACAGTGAGAAGAAGCATACCACTTCAGAGCCATTATGTTACGGTGTTAGTCCCTAATTGATGCTCCACCAGGCCTTTCAGAATCCACAGGGAGAGGCAATTCTTCAGCTTATGATCTGACTTTCAGTCCCATGCTAAAGCCCAGCCTTAAGCACTGACCAGGCAAACGTGTTAGCATCAAACTGTCAACAGTGGTTAATCTCTATAGCTGTCAGCCCTCCCCCTTTTTGCTTGGGCTTTCTGGGATCCAGCATTGAACTGGCTGTAGAACATGTGCTTTCACAAACACTCTTACCCAAGCTTTAATCGCAGAACTGACCTTTATCATGGATCAGTGAAACCAGCTTGTCCAAATTGGAACCTTAACACTCAACTTATTCAGAGGCCAGGGCTCATGTTGCCTTTCATCCAATCTGTAAATACTGAGCCAGCATTTATCCTTATTTTGTCCCTACAGATTTCCCAGGATCCTTGAAAACTTTCAGAGCATGATACTGAAGTCTTAACCTAAATTTTCATTTTAGCAGTGGATCAGATTTGTTTACTTAGCTATGTAATCCTCCATTTCTTAATTGCTTCATGCAGGCAACTTTTGTGGTGTGCGGAGACTTGGTAAGCAGGACACATCTTTGAGTATAAAGCAATTACTGGTTGGCTAATGCACACAATAGATATCTAACATTAATAAGCTACAGTGGTAAGCTCATGATCCTCATGAGACATCTCCCAAGCCTTTGCCAGCCAGTGAAAATGCTGGCCCCTCTTGTTCCTTGAAATTGGCTGATCCTCACTGGTATTGAGTTTGTATTGTCAGATTCTCTTTTTTCTTCTTCCTTTCAGGTTTTATACCTTTTGGGGTCAGTATTTTTGTCTTCCTTCTTGAACCCCTGATCTGCCAACTATAACTGAGCAATTATACTTGTCTGTCTGGGTTTTTTTTTCTGTCTTGCCTCGCTTGACTTTGTTGCATACTTTCTCACTTCTTAACAAGATTTTTCTCAGTAAAACTGAGCCAAGGTCACACTACTCTGATGTACCCAGATAGACCTTGGATCACAGGCAGCTGAACTCCTGTTGCAATAGGAGGTCAGTAAGCTTTTTCAGTGTGTCATGAGCCCTCAACATTCTTGTGGGAGCCCTGTAGAATGTGTCAGTACATATAGCTCCTCGATGTGACTGCTAAACAGTATTTCTAACCCTAAAATGAGACCAACAGCATCTCATCAGACAAAAGAATTGAAGGACTTGTCGACATTCTCTTATTGAATGCTGCCAGCATTTCACCAACAGAGTTATTCAGATTATGCTTTCTTATACGTTAATAACAGCTCTAAACATAATGATAGATCAGGAATTCCTTCCACCCTTGTACCAACATTAAATCATTAGTTCTGTTCACATCATTCTTCATCTTAAATATGTATTAGCCATCAGTTAAAAAGATCTTCAGCCTGCATTTTCCCAAATCTTAATTCTAATCTCAGCCATCAGAAAACAGACCAACCTTCAGGATAAGATATCTGAACCAGCTGGGACCAGGGCTTAGCTGGCTCTTTGAACCCAGAAGGATCTTAAATTTGTTTAACACATCTGAGCACTAATTCTAGCCCAAACTGATACCTAATCTGGGATTTCTTAAGGTTACCTCACTGACAGCTTTTAGTGCTGGCATATTGGGACTTGGCCTTGCAGAAGTCAGCTGTAACAACAGCAGTTCAGCCCATTTTGTAAATCTTAACTCTTATCATAACTCTAACCCTAACTTAATTTGCATTTCAGAGTATGTTTCTAAATGAGATATAAAGGTAAAAAAATATGCTGCAAGAGCTTGTAGGACAGGTGGTCCAAAAAAGAATTTGTCCCAGCAATGATGCAACATATGTGAATCTGGGAGATCTGTGGGTATTACAGGCTTCACAAAAATCCATGAGTCAAAGTGGAATGCTGGTGTGTTGGATTGAAGTTCTGTCACCATTTTGACCTTTTCTGGTACCAGATGATGCCACCTGATGAGATGCCTGTTTAATCCAGTTAAATCTAGTAGAGAGGTTTAAAAAAACTCCTATGATTCTCTTTCCTAGATAAAAACTTCGTTATGAAAAGTCAGCTTTCTAAATTTGGTAACTGATAGTGGTGGGATTACTGGAGTCCCTTTTTTTTGTTTTTGTTTTAGGACTTAAAAGATAGAAAACCACAAATACTAGAAAAGTCTTGGCTATCTTTTAAAAAAAATGGAGTAAATATAAGGTAAACTGAAAAGAACTGTACATAAGCTCTTAACTCTTGAATAAGACTCTTGTCATGCAAGAGCACTTGGTGAATAATAAAGTTTCCTAGTATCTAATTTTCAGACAGCAATTCTATCGACTGCAATCAGTATAGATTGCTGAGAAGTATTCCTCTCCCATGATACATTTCTGGGATGTGTGGCTGTCCCATGACTGCTAAATTTAATGTAATATTTTTTCAGGGGAAAGTCAAAAATCTTGTTTCCTTCCTCCAAACTAAATATTCTGAAATATTTTTGTTTTGTAGTCAGTATTTCAACTTTATGTCTTTACTCATATATAGTTGTGACTATAAAGGCTAAACTAATAGCACACATTATTGGCAACACATCCAATAAATGAGGAATTGATAGGTTGTTTCTTCAGGAAACTAAACTGATGAGAGTCAAGTATAAACCTGATGCAATCTTGTTTACATACAAGAAAATGGATGAATTTCCGCATCCTGAACTAAGAAGTAACAAATAATAGGAGCTCATTTTCTTGTTCAGAAATACAAACATGGTTTGTAGCCAGTCCTGGTACTTTCTCTCTGCTTTCTTTCTCTCAGACTAACGATACCCATCAACTGTGCAGAAGGTCTGAGTCAGACAAGCAGCTCTTGCCTCCCTTCCTTCAGGCAGTTCAAGTTCTCCTAACACAGCATAATCTATCCAGTAAATCAGTTGTGAAATAAGGACCTGTTGTTGCTCCAAAGTTCTCTGAAAACATAACCAGCTTTAAAACTAGCAGTGGTACCAGACTGTTGCTGTACCATAGTATAGGTTAAAAATATAGAAATTAAATAATAAAGCAAAAGTAGAGTAGTGTTCTCAAATAGTTATTGTAGATAGGGAGGAGTAAATAGGAAAAAGTAAGGCATTGTCTAGAAACTTGGGAAAGGCAAAACATGGTCATTAGCTAATGAAGACCCTTGCACAAAATGAAGAGTTGGTAGGGCCTGCCAGTGACTTTCTGTGAGTAGGCAGATGTCTGAAAATTTTGTGTATAATAGCACTGTGTAAACTGTGCTATTTGCTCAGATTTATTTTTAAAACTGCCTTTTTTTATGGTCCAGTAAAACCCAACAATAATAAAAAACACAGCCCATGGACTTTTTTTTAGCTTCCTCGTTCATCATCAGCCTCCAAGATCTTATTTTCTTTCCTGACCATAGACACATCAAACTTGCAATTTCTTGAGCAACTTGCATTGTAACAGAAATAAGGCCGAGAAGGAAGTTCAATAACATAAGGTGTTTATATGTAGGCTCCTATTTAGCCATGTGAAACTTAAAAAATCAGAGGCTAATTTAAAGCCTTGTAGCCATTCACGCTTTTTGGGTGTGTTTAGACATATATAAAACTAAAAACCCCTACTGAATATGGCAAGTCATTGCCTCCAAATATGATAAAGTTGTTCACTTATTATTTTTCTATTTTTAATTTAACTAGAAGCAGCAAGTGCTTATTCATCTATACAGCATAATGTGAGCTTGTTGTAACATGGTATCTAGTGTATAGCCAGAAGAAAACTAGGATATCTGTGAAAGAAAGAAGAATTTTGCATCGTGCCAGTTCATTAACTTCTTTTTTGTAGTTTGATATTTATATAGAGCAGTTAAACATACATCCTTAGCAAAAAAACCCATCCACCAACAAACCCAAACCAAACAGCAACAAAAACAACCTTTTTGCTCTTTATGTCTACAAAGAGGCATTAACATTCAGTTCTCAGTACAGCAATGATGTAGACAAAGGAAGATATTGTATGGAACAACAACTTATTTTTTAAAGGACAAATCCAGCAAAGCAAAAAAGAAATAGCTTAAACAAACACATGTATGCTTTTGTTCAAACTTCTCCATTTTAAGATGGAGGCATTGTGAATTCAGATGTAATCTATTGGCCCTAAAAATGGGATACTTAAGCTACCGAGTTCAGTATTTACTGAATAATTCAAATTCCCATCAGTGCAAAAGAAGTTATCTTTATGTTAAGTCTGGCATACAAAACAAAATAGTAATAAATTGTAGGTGACACCTCTTTTTAGATTAACTGAAAATATACTGAGAAAACTCCCACTTCTTCCTAGACTGTGGTAATAAATATTCCTTGTGGACTCTTTATTTTCCTGTTTGAGATTTGTGATTACTGAAATGATATTATAGAGAGTGTAGATAAGATCATATATTTTTCAGCTTTTTTTAGAGCTGGATGGGTATTTTCCATGATTTTTTTTCTAAGTCCTTCAAGCAAGGGAATCTGTATCATGATCATGAGGGGAGGTTGTCAGAAGCTGCAGGGTTTCTGGAAGGCCACAGGGATCATAAGGGGAACTGGAAAAGAAATGAGGAAAGGTTCAGAGTGTGTGTGTGTGTGTGTGTTTTGTCAAAGTTGAATCAACACTAATATTCTCTTCTGTGGAATTTTCTGATTTTGAGAATTAGCATTTTCTGGTAACAACCTGTTTCATTTCTTTATGATCTTTCTGGAAAAAGACAAGTTGTAGCTGAAAGTGCTTTTGAAGAGAGTTCTTCCTTGATTTTCCTCAGGCTTGATCCCAAGCACATGTTATTTTTCTCACATCACAACTCTTCATCGTAAATGTTTTTCTTCATGGTACACGATATATCAAGCTTGATGGTGGAAGTAATACAGAGTTGTATGGAATTTACTAGTAGACTGTAATATTTACTCCATTCACTTAAACAGCAGTTGTACACAGATATACTGCCTTGTTTATCTGTACAGTTTTTTACCACTAAGATTTATCCAGAAAGTATATAGCTGTAGTAATTGTTGTCATGTATTTCTAGAGATAAGTTTTCAACCATTTCTAACATGGCTATCATCTGAAACAAGTACTCACAAATTACTATGATTTAGTATGTACTTCTAAATAATCACATTTTTCAAGGTCTCTGAGTTTTTAAGCTGTCTGCCTTTTTCAAGCCCTTACATTTATATATCTGTATAACATACACCTCACTGTCTCTGTATACCAGTGTAAATCAAAAATAACTTCATTAAAATCAGTGGTGGTAGATAAGAATAAAATTATTGTGAGAGATGACTCTGCTATATACCTACATAACTTATTTTTTTATATATGGGAGGTGTAGGACATGTCACCACTATCTCTGTATTTTATATTCACATGCTATTACTGCTGCTGAGAATAAACTTCTCTGCCCTCTTCCATGTGGTATCATACACCATGGAAGCAAGTTAATTGCAGTGGTATTGGTAGGATGGTGTAGAAATATACACTAATGTGTATCACACGGTGGGAATATGCTCCCAAAATGTAAGATTGGTGGAAGCCCACCTACTTGAACCGGGACTTCAGCAAACCTCAGCCATGAGCTATTTCTGCTGTTTGCAAGCCAATCTTTCCTCTAGCTAATGCTCAGCATTTATGCTTCCTGATGCTATAGCCTGGTCACAATGGGATCATGCAGCAGTCATTCCCTGCAGCAACAGAAAAGGAACTAAGGGGAAAACAATATTTGGATGTCTTAAAATTAATTTATTTTATCCCCCTAAGGAAGACTAGGCTTCCAGTGCTGACCCAAAATATACTAATGACCTAAAAGTGGATGTTGCAAATGGTCCTGGGCTTGTTGCTGAAAATCATGGAATCATAGAATGCTTTGGGTTGGAAGGGACCTTTAGAGGTCATCTAGTCCAACCCCCCTGCAGTGAGCAGGGACATCATCAACTAGATCAGGTTGCTCAGAGCCCCGTCCAACCTGACCTTGAATGTTTCACTACCTCTCTGGGCAACCTGTTCCAGTGCTTCACCACCCTCATTGTAAAAAATTTCTTCCTTATATCTAGCCTAAATCTCCCCTCCTTTAGTTTAAAACCATCACCCCTTGTCCTGTCACAACAGGCCTTACTAAAAAGACTGTCCCCATCTTTCCTATAGGCCCCCTTTAAGTACTGAAAGGCCGCAATAAGGTCTCCCCGCAGCCTTCTCTTCTCCAGGCTGAACAGCCCCAACTCTCTCAGCCTGTCCTCGTAGGAGAGGTGCTCCAGCCCTCGGATCATTTTTGTGGCCCTCTTCTGGACTCGCTCCAACAGCTCCATGTCCTTCTTTTTCTTTGGGGCCCACAGCGTGGGCCAGAACCCCACAGGGGGTGCTACCAGAGCCGAGTAGAGGGACAGAATCACCTCCCTCGACCTGCTGGCCATGCTGCTTTTGATGCAGCCCAGGATACGGTTGGCCTTCTGGGCTGCAAGCGCACACTGCTTCCATTGGCAAGAAAATCATTCCATTGGCAAGAAAATGGCAATCAAACATTTCTAGACTTCTGGGCAAGCTATGCAGTGCTGAAGTAGAAGCCTGATAACAGCCATGGGCTGAGTAGGATGGCAGAGTTTAAAACTGTGCAATTTTAAACTGTGTACTTCTACTACAATTTTTTGAAAGTGGCAGGAACGTAACTGAATAATATATGCTCTGTGATGAACAATATAGCAAAAGGATGGCAGAGAAAACCTGAAAAGAAATACAGTAGTGTTGTAACTGATATCATGATGTAACTGCTAGACGCATTTCATAGAATAGAACAGTTTCGGTTGGAAGGGACCTTTAAAGGTCATCTGGTCCAGATACACCAAGAGAGTTCTCTAAAGTTTATGAAATTTGAAGAGCTTCAAATGAAGGTACATGTCACTCCTAACAGTTGCCTTCTCAGGCCAGGGAGATTAGTTTCCCTGTGTTATCCCTACTCTTTAGATTTGATAATGAAAGGATTCCAGTAAGTGTGGGGAAGGTAACTGCATTACTTCACATACCTTGTGTAGAAAGAGAATTTCTTTCCCCACCAGGATGGGTGGAAGTGTGTAGGCTTGGCTGAAAGATTAATCAAAATCATAAAATTTTGATAGGTGTAGTAATCACAGGTTTATAAATACACACGCATGCACTTTTAATAGGAGTAGAAATATCTTGAAATGAAACAAAACTACACAAACAATACAGAAGTAAAAAGAATAAGAAGCTTAATAAATAAGAGCAATGCCTCCTTTTAAAATTATGACTCTTACATAAGGTATATAGAAGGGGTCTGTTTCTGGAAAAGTGTTTTCTGCAAAACCATGCATAAATGCATGCAACACACTAAGGAACCCATGTACATGACCTACTTACAGGATTATCACGTTGCCATGCATAAGGCAGTGGATCTAATCTTTGCTATAAGCGCGTACCATCTGCCTGTAACTACTGCTTAAATGAATGGACTTGCATACAGTCAGCAAACAATATATCAACCAAGCCAGTGTGACTAGGCTGTGTGGTGGATAGAATCTGAATTAATTAATAAGACATAAATTAAAAAATTTCAGGCATATGTAATTTTACGATAGCCGCATTATATTAACCATTCATCACTGTCTTCTCACTTGGATTGTCACAGTCACTTGTGTCTTGCTTAAAAGACATGGTAATGCCTTTAGAGTAGGGATTGTCTTCCTGTGTGCACAGTCCAGAGGGACTTTGGTCCTGCTTGTAGGTATCACTGAATTACAGACAGCTGATAACAGTAACACTGCTGAAATGACTGAATGGCAAGTGCTCTATGTACAGTTTTGCTCAGCTTCTTGTATCCTCAATGTGTAGTTGTCATCACCCTACCTCTTCATTGATGTCTGGCTATTTGACCTGTTGTTACAACACAGTTGGCCACATAGAGGCACCAGAAACTGAAGATAAATGGTAAAATTCTTGTCTTGCTGAGTTAAGAGTAAAACTGTCTTTGAAATCAATGGGGCCAAATGTTCATATGATAATCACAAGCAGAGCAGAGCACAGCACACTTATTCTAGTCATTCCCTGGATCTCTGGGGACTCCTTTGGTTGATTCCTTTCCTGTTTGAGTCGGGCCAGGTAACTGGGTGTATGTCTCTCTTTAGATGAAGAATTGTAAAAGGTGGATTTCCAAAAACTGTTCAGATTTTCACAGTGGAAATAAACTCCTGAAAGGAATACAGTGTGGGCCTTGCGAGAGCCTGCATTCATTGTGGACTCTGACCAAACAGAGATGGTTTCTACCCTTGCTCAGTCCTCTCAGGCATCACATTCTAGAGTTGACTAATTCCTCACCTGAAGTATTTAGGTGTCTTCTCAGTACTTTGGTTACTGCTAGACTGTACTGTAGAGCCTTCGGTTTTTTCTATGACTCCTGACTACAGACCTAGATTCTCATCTCTGACATACAAGGTTTACCTGGTTTTGTGTTTCACTGTTCACATGCTGACAAGCCCTCTGAAATCAACACCTAATATGAGTAATCATAACTGAAAATCAAAGTGAGCCAGTCATGTAGTCGATGAGTTTCTTTTGTATGTTAACTTGCCTTCCTGAATTCACAGCAGAGAAATGATGCTCAAAAGCTAACCAGTACAGTTGCATCTAATGAGAGTATGTACATCTGCAGAGAGACTGTACTACTAAATAAACTTCCTTCCTCAGTGATCTTATTTTATCCTGTGTTCTTACGCAGGAATATATTCATCTTCTTTCTGAAATATGAAAAGGAACAGCGGTAGAAAGATGAGAAAACAAAAAGCACTGATCCTCAGGATCTCTAGTGTCTTCTAATGCCTTTCCACAACCTTCTACTGAATTATATGCCAACACTATTCATTGCATGAACAAGTCCTCAAAAGGCTATGGTCAAACGGTTGTCTTGACTGTAACACAACAGTACAGTCTAGGAGGAAAAAAAAGCTCTTCAGTTCTCCCAGAGTGACAGACACCTTGATGTCACTGTTTTTAACACTGTTTTTTAGAGTTACATTTCTCCTTATGGCAGGACATAGATATCAGCATGCCAACCCCATCGCAGTATTCCATCAGGACTCACATAAATTTTGGATCCTGGTCTGCCAGCTGCAGCTGCTAGCATCACATTCCAGTAATGAGCCCTGTGAGCTTGCTGGTGATGGAAATGGACTAAGACTGCATGATCTGAATCTGTTCCTTTTTCTAGACAAGAGACAAATGGGCTAGTCTTGGCCTTTTAGTTTACAGGAGCATGCTGGAAAGAAAAACAATGAAAAATCCCAATGAACTAGGAATGAATAAATGGACTCATAGTTTAATGATGAGCTGGAGAGGAGCACTTCTAGAGCTTTCTAAATGCCAAGACAAAAGGGAAAGAAAGAGCCTGACACTGAAAACTGGACAAAGATGTAAGAGAGGCAAAGTGAGGCTTGAGAAAGCATGAAGATGATGACACAAGGAGAAGAGAACTGGTGGAAAAGGAGAGGGAAGAAAAGGGAACCAAGAAAAAAATTAAAGAGAACAGAATGAAAAAATGGAAAAAGAGAAATGCAGGCAAAGAGTCGAAATGAGTTGTACAGGTGAGAATACAGAAGGGGAGGAGTAAGTGAAGTGAAGGAAAGCTGAACAGGACCACAAGTAAGTCCTGAGGGCCATGTACATTCTGTTTCTACAGGATGATGCTGAATCAGTACTGGCAAGACTGCATGACAGAGAGGGAAGACAGCTCAAAGGCCTGTGCATTGATAGGGTGCAAGGCAAAATGTGAACTCCTTGTGGCACATGAAGAGAAAAAAGACAGAATATTGGTCCAGACTTATGGCTTTGTATGTATGTAGACATATTACTGCCAGAATAATAAATATGACCAACAAAAGTAATTGAAAGTGCAACTAAACCAGCATGCTTAGTGTTTTATCTCTTTGGTGCACATTTATGCAAGAATCAAAACTTGGCCAAGGGGATCTAGACTTAGCTGACTGAAAATTATCCTGAAAAATGTCATTTACTGACAATTTTTATTGCAGAGGAATAGTTTATTCTAGGCAGTAGGGTTTAGACAATAATTTCTGACCTTCTGTCTTTATCCAGAGTGGCTGTCACCATCTTGACTTGAATGTTTCCTTTGATCTCCACAGTGGCCTTTGCTGTGGAAGAGTTTACAAACATGAGAGCTGCAACTGACAACTGATCCTTTTAATCCATCCCGAACCTGAACTTCAGTGACTGTTTGAACCAGCAATCTTCTTTTGGCATGGACAAGTGTTACTTGTCAAGTTTGGCCATGCTTATGATCTGTTAAAGGTCTGCTGGCAGACTCTTTTCCAATTCTTCTGCCATTCCTTGTGGCTAGTTTTATTCCTCTGTGAAGAGGAAATCTTCACAATGAGACAGCAAAGAAAGAGAGAGCCTTAATAATAACCTTTGGTATCATTTATGCATACTGGGAACTGCTTGCCAGGTAATTTTGCAAGCCTGTTCAGGCAGAGTGCTGCAAAGAGCTTGTATGGAGCACACACAAAATAGATCATAATTTTAAATTACTTGTTTATGGTTCCAGCAGTTGCTTATTTTTATTTTCCTATGCGTTATCAAGAGTATGGCAAAGAAATTTTAGGAAATTGCTTAAGAAATAAATAACAACCTGAATGAAAGATAAAATGGACAGTTTGAGAGGAAAGCATGAGAACACCAGTGGAGTGTCACCAGTAGGACTAATTTTGAAAGATGACAGTGGCAGTAAAAAAGGGACCTTTTAAAACATTATGCTGAGGCAGTGCTCCAACTCTGGCTCAGAGGGAAGTATGTTACCTACTGAATTATGAGCAACATCTTGTTCAGCATCCTGCTTAAAGATGGGATTTTCTCTTTGTGCTGCAAAGGAAGGGAACAGAAGCCTTCTAATAAAAAAGGTGGCTGCCCTTCAGCTGAATTGCCATTGGTAGCCTGTGTTAAAATGATCTAAGGCATACATTTCTTTAAAGATAATATAATGAATTTTTAAGTTATAAAATATGCGTGAAATTACTGTGGAATTTGAATTGATGTTGGCCATCCAGAGTGAAGATGAGATGTTAAGGCCATCTTAGAAAGATCGAAGGGAAAGGAAAGGGTGTAGATGTGATGGAAAGCTTAGGGGAGGAGAGGTTGAATAGATAGACTTGTGGCCTTTGCCATCACGCAAGGAAAAAGGGGTCAGAAGTAGCTGTCAGCTGGTTCATCCCACTTCATCCTCTGCTGTCTGCATCTCTGACCTGCTGAAAACAATTGATAGGATAGGGACATTTGGTACTCTGAAGCAATCTGTTGCTTTAAGTGTCTGCCTAACTTTGAGTGGTAAGCCAGTCCAGCATACAAAACATGATCATGAAACTACATCTTAATGCATTCTGACTCTGTGGAAAAATATATGTAAACAGTGCTCAAAATGGACTAGTACATGACAATATAGTCACCATTTCATATATGTAAACTAGAAAACTTCACGTGTACTGCACAGAAGTCTGTTCCACATGTAAACTTCTGCATTTTTATTTTGAATTCTGCCTGTAGCATATAACAGCTATTTATAAAATAATATACTAACTGGATTATTTCAAACACAGCATGTTTTTCCTCATTTAGGTTTTCATAAGCTACTTTTTTCTAGTAATATGATATTCAGCCAGTGGCAACTTGTATTTTTCTACAGATTTTTTTAGCTATTGTCACAGTTCTTTATTTTGATTTTGTTGGTAACCATGTTAGCTATATTTGTGGTTATGCTGATTCTCCATGTCCTTTAATCCAATATGTACTGATATTGAATTGCTACCACAGAAGACAAAAATGAAATAGATAAAATTGCTTCTTTTGGATGACTCTATAAACTAGCTGTGTTCAAAAAAGACATCACAGATACACGAACTTTAGCTCTTAAGCACAAGGAATTGTAAAGATGCTGGATTCTCAGAAAAGCCCTGTCCGAGGATCACCACACATTAGAGGTTCCAAATTCAGACCATACGCTACCTGGTGCTTAGTACATAGCCCCAGTTACTGTATAGCAAATCAAGTGTAGGGCTGCTGGAACAGAAGTATTTTTTAATAATGATGTTATACTTAAATATTAATCATTCAGTTTCAGAACTTCTCAGCTGGTTGAGTTCCTCTATATTTACAGGTGGTTAAGTTATAACCCATTTTTTTCTCCTACTGTTGCATAATTTTGCTGAAAACTGCTACTCTTCACCAGAGAGAGAGATTTTAGTAATGGACTAATTCTGGATAAGCTGTCCTCAGTTGATACACCATTTAACTGAGCTCAAGGTTTTGGGGGAAGCTGTCCAGAACATGTTGCATGTGTTTATAGAACATTAGAAAGTCACAGGTGATACTGTAAGGGGGCTTTATATAGAGATCAAGAAACCAAAATTTTGTGCTATATTTAGACATCCACTAGAGCAGCACTAGAGGTTATGTTCCACTTGAGGTCATTCAATGTGAGATTTAGACGCTGACATGTAAATGTCTCTGTGTCAGTGGAGATTTTAGTAGAGATCTTAGCCTTTATCCAGTTGTCTCAACATAGATTGCTTCCACCATTTGAGACATCACATGGCTTTTTGCCTGGCCCCAGCAGCTTCTCTGGAAATGAGGACATCCTATAGGTCTTGCAGCATATTCTCCAGACCTTAGAGAAATTCTCATATACTCTCTGGCATCTCAAATGACATTAAATGCTTGCCTTTAGACAACTGAATTGAGATTCTGGGGCTGACCAGCTGAATTGCTCTCCAGAAACCACTGCCTGCATCAACTGAAATGAGAGGTTAGACACTTATAACACATGTAGATACCTGTATGCAGAAATCTACATTTAGTTGTTTTATTTTTCAACAGAATAGTACCTTTCATGTCAAAGATGACAGGAGGACAGGAATCTGTAGTATACCCTGTTATAGTTGGTAGTTATCTGGGGAAAATCCACAGATTGAAAGGCTCATGTTAGAGCACAACTACAAGAGGACTTGTAGATAAGACTGTTCTGACCTATTTCTGGTGACATAAAGCCCTGACCGCTGCCTCTTCTGTAGATTGCCTGGCCTGGCTGAAATAATAATGGCACCTCTCTGCTCTGTGTAGATTGTTTGTTCATGTTCTTGGGTAGTTTCAGATGATGGCATTGATGATGCAGCAAATCACCTATACAGTCAGAGGCAGTGCAAACAGAAATAGACATTTAGACTCTTGCCTGAAATGCAAGTTACAATTTTTCTAACAAAACTGAGTGAGACAAACAGTGTGGGATTAATTTCAGTTAACTTTTTAAATGTATAGTGCAGGTCTCTACTGCCTGGCTAGTCACCTCAGGTTCCCTCCAGAGTCAGAAAAGAGTAATAGTCACCCCTGGGGTGCAATTCATCTCATCCTATTGTTGACATCTAAAATTAATCATACTCTAGAATTGCCTATATGTCTTTGTGGTCTATAAAGAAAACATAGTGCTATTAATTCAAAACTAGATATCTATATTTCAGATGGCTGAAATTCATTGAAATGGAATAATCTGCAGCACCTCTCCTCTTCCAAGGGTGTTTCCACCTTGGGAAGAACACTTGACACAATACCTTCTTTTCCCACAAGATTTAATAGTGTTTAGCAGGCTTATGTTTGTTTGTTCAATACGCAGACACCTTTAGGGCTTATACAGAGCACTAAATAAATTGTAACTTGCTCTTGAGAGCAAAGCACATTTTTGGCTTGATTGGGATAGAAAACAAGAGAAGTCACTGCACCAGAATTAACCTGGGAGAACAGTTACTGGAACCAGGGTGTCCCTGCTGTGCCACCGGGAAGAGGAAAACTCACTCATCCATTGCAATAGAGCTCAAAACTGAGTAGGGTACTTTGATGGTGTTCCAGAAACACTTAGCAATGGGTTTGTGTCTGCTGGTGCTATTCAACATTGGCCCCGGTAATATGTTACTTTACTCATTTTTCTACTTCAAAAACAATGTAGTCTATTCTATTTCTATTTTATTCTGTTGGAGACATAAATCTTTGTCCCAGCACAACATAGTAAAATGAAGTTTGAGTAACTAAACTTGCTGGGGTAGAACGCTCTACATTTCTATAAAGTGTTCATTCAATTTTGAACAAGCAACATATTTTCTCTCAGATATGACACATGCAATTTTATTTTCAGTGTTTATACATTTTCTGTTCTTTTGACAAGTAGCAGACAGTGTATAATAAGCTATGCTATCGTAAAAAAGTTTCCAACTACATATTTAAAGCGACATAATCTTTTGATTAATTAGACAGTATTTTCTATTTCACAAGAATTTCTCAGAGTGGAGGCATTCATTGCAATGGGGATTAAAGTGGTGCCAATTTGCTGCTTTCTGAGATGGACAGCAGCTGTTTTGTAGAACAAGAGCAGTAGGTTAATAACTGGGACAGTGCTACATTCATGTCACTGTGTTCTTTTTGAGGGGAAGATTCGTGCTTAAAAAATGACTGCACAGGACAAAATGCTGGGTTTTGTCTTTGCTGTTTTACAACGAGTCTTCTGTAGATGTGCTTAAGATTTTCTAATTGACATGCCTGTAAACATCCCTGAAGTTATCTACTTCTCACTTATTATAAACTGTAATAACAGTTCTATTGATCGATAAATGCCTTCAGGCATAGTCTCATTCATTTTAAATTCTGATACAATAGACACGGGTGAAACCTATTGCCTGCTTATCTATAACTACCTGGAACATAAAATACCAGTTCTTTTGAAGATTCATAAAGATGTAGAATCTAATTCAGCTCCTCATTGTTATGTTTTAATTTTGAAGTCTAATAGCAGCAAACTTAGCTTTTCCCTGGAGCGTGCAGGTGTAACACTAAAGACATAGAGGGAATAGATCTGAGAAGGAAGAAAGTACTATTTTCAAACATCTTCCATAGTAGTGCTGCAGTTTAATATACGTACTTGGCATGTGAGTGGCTGTTTGATATCAGGATTGCGTTCAGACGCAGCAAGTTTCAAAGTCTGGTTCATTCTCACAGTATATGAGGACTCCTTTCCCACAGTGCATTGGGTAACCTGTGTTCATCTGCAAGGTCTCCATTTTATCAAATAATGCAGGGTCCTTTAAGTTGAATTTTTATTCTTACCTCTTAATATTCTTAGCATTTCTTCGGACATATAATACTATCACAGATATCCTTTGACCAAAATCTGTTTTTTGATGTCAGTGCAGTTCAATATCTAGACCCTAGCCTTTTGTGGAGTTGCAACAGAAGTGGCCTATATTCTTCCACCTAGCAAAGTTTTAATGAAAGTGAAGATGTGAAAGAGACAAAATCTCCTACATAAAGTGAAGGAAAGCACTTTAGGGGATAGGGATCTCGGAAAAGGAGAGGGGGGAAAAGAACAAGTGAGAAAACAGTTTATACACAGAAAGATTGAGTTGGAGGTAATAGAGGAAAAGTCAGAAAACAAATGCAGGTTCCAGCTGTTTCGGAGAATAAAAATAAAAAGGAAAATTAAGAGACAGAAAGTTACCAAATTGCCTCAAATAACACTAGGCTACAATGCTCTGAAAAGAAGCAGCAAAATCCTGAGCTAACCCTGAAAAGGAAAAGTAGGTGGGAAAGACTAAGAAGGCAGAAGAGTAGTCTGTATCTCTGAGTTTCCTACTCAGAGGGAATAGTGCATATGGTACACACTCATCTATCCTGCTGCAGTTCACAGCCTGGTGGAAAGTCACTTTTGGTGGGATCAGCCTCTGGAGTCAACTGTTCAGAATTATGGAATAATTTTATGTGGTTATGTAATATCATAAAATCTTTCTGAGGAGACCAGGGAAAGTTTCACCATGGATAAGCAGAAACTGAGGGAAGCAGATAGGAATATTTCAGCAAAGATGCAGTGCAGATAACACAAATAGATTAGAAAGAGGAATTAAAAGGAAAGACAAGGGGAGCAGTGGGTAGAGCCAACTCCAATGGTTTTCAAAAGATGTGAAAAGATGTAAAATATTTTGGTGTGTTTTTTTTTTTTCTTTTAATGGATGCCTGCTGTAAGAAGGAAGTGAAGGAATACTCTGTCCTTTTGAAGAAACCATATCAGCATCTATTGGGCTAGGAAATTGCATTCCAGTCTGGTGAACAGTGACCTGTCTTTAGTTATCATTGCTTCGCCACTTCTCAACTGTATTGTATTAATGGGTGTTCAGTAGTTAGGAGATTCAAATTAACAACAAAATTGGTAGTAGGGCACCCAATAGCATATTGTATCCATACACAGAATTGGCTGGGATACTCAAAAGAGCAGGTACAGCTTCCAGAGGAAGGGGTGGCAAAGGATAACTTTGTACATGGAGAGAGATGCTTGTTGATGACTCTGTTGGGTTTACGTGGCAAGGTTTTGGTAGTGGGGGCTCTGCAGGGTTGGCTTCTCTGAGAAGACAGCAGAAGCTGTCCCCATGTTGGACAGAGCCCGTTCCAGCTCTCTCCAAGATGGACCTGCCACTGGCCAAAGCTGAGCTAATCAGTGACAGTGGTAGTACCTCTGTGATAACATATTTAAGAAAGGGTAAAATATACTACACAACAGCAGCTGAGAGAGTAGTGAGAAAATGTGAGAGAAACAACTCTGCAGACACCAAGGTCAGAGAAGGAGGTGGAGGAAGTGCTCTGGGTGCTGGAGCAGAGATTCCCCTGCAGCCTGTGGTGAAGACCATGGTGATGCAGGTTGTCCCCTTGCAGCCCATGGAGGCCTACAGTGGAGCAGATATCCACACTGTGGCCCGTGAAGGACCCCATGCTGGAGCAGGTGGATGTGCCCTGAAGGAAGCTGCAGCCTGTGTAGAGTCCATGCTGCAGCAGGTTTTCTGGCAGGACCTGTGACCCTGTGGGGGACCCATGCTGGATTAGTCCATTCCTGAAGGACTGCACTGCATGGAAAGGACCCATGCTGGAGCAGTTTATGAAGAAGTGCAGCCTTTGGGAAGGACCCACACTGGAGAATTTCGTGGAGGACAGTATCTTGTGGGAGGGACCCCATGCTGGAGCAGGGGAAGAGCGTCAGGAGGAAGGAGCTGCAGAGACGAAGAGTTATGAACTGACTGCAACCCCCATTCCCCATTCCCCTGCACTGCTCAGGGAGGGGAGGAGGAAGAAGAGTTGGGAGTAACGTTGAGCCTGGGAAGAAGGAGGTGTGGTGGAAGGTGTTTTTTAGATTTGTTCTTATTTCTCATTATCCTGCTCTGATTAATTGACAATAAGTTAAATTAATTTTCTCCAACTCGAGTCTATTTTGCCTGTGATGGTAAATGGTAAGTGATCTTCCTGTCCTTATCTTCACCCATGAGCTTTTTGTCGCACTTTCTCCCCCTGTCCTGCTGATGGAGGGGGAGTGATAGAGCAGCTTGATGGGCACCTGGCAGCCAGCCAAGGCCAATCCACCACAATGACATAGGCAGAACATCCCCAGGGTTGATTTAAGGCTGCAGAATGAATCCCTGGCGTGTGTTTCTTTGATCTTGTTTCCTCTCAGGTAAATACATAGCAGGTGTATTAAAACAGAGGTAAAACCAAACCAGCAAACAAGAAAGCCCACTATTCTGTAATGTCAGTCTGCAGAGAAGATGAAAGAGAAAATAGCTCCTTCAAAATAGATACTTGTTACATGATTTAATTCTCTACCTAAAAGTGGCAAAGGCAATACTCTGGCAAGGGCTACATGAGAATGAACAGAATAGTCAGGCCTAGTTTATAAGTTTGCTTTATCTCACCCTGGGGGAAAAAAACCTATCAATGGTTTGTGACTGTATTTAGGACATAAGGACATGGATTATGAAAAGCTTATGGAAGGTGCACGTGTCAAAACTCCTTATGCTCCTTGTTTACAGGGCTAGTCACACACCAGACATAGCTAGACCACACAATTACAATAGTGATTTTTTTCAGATACAGAAACACAGTATCTTGAAGCTATTTATAAGTGAAAGGTATGTTAAAAGATCCTTTCAGCAGGTATTTGGTTTTACTAACATTCATTTACTTCACTATACACACATACTGTTGCTTTTCCACTTTGTAAGGGTGGAAGACCACCACTAATAGGAAATGTATTTCATTTCCTGCATTATGACTTAGGTATGATATGGCTGATAGATTTCTGCCCCCCCCCCAGTCTCTTCTGAACAAAGCAAAATAACTTTGTCATTTTTAGCCTGTTTTAACTCTTACAACAGTATACTGGTCTGTACTGCCAAACAGTAATCTGTTTTGATTGAGTGGAACTAGCAATCTATTCATACTATCTCAGTACTAAGAGCTAGTTCAAAGCTTATGTTCCCTCAGAGCTTACTGTGGGCTAGTATTTGATAAAAAAATATAAATTTTGTTTATTTTTAAATCAGAGGATTTAAATGGATCTTGTTTTCTTCCTTAGCTTCCCCTTACTTTTTTGTTCATATGCAGAAGAATGTATCATAATGTGTTAACAAAAAAAGTGTTTTACAGTAAGCAGGATTGACTTCATGCTAAGTAGGTTTTATTCCCTTACATTAGCTTTTGGAAACTAAACCAAACACATCAGTGATTTTATGTCATTCTCTGCAAGACAGGAAAGAAATGCACAATTAACACTGCAAGCAGCTTTAAAATCTTCTCTCCTAACAAGAAAAACAAGTAATAAAACCAACAGCTCAATTTCTTAAAAACTAAAGCATTTTCAGCTTACATGTTTGCTGACATAATTTTTAATAATTAAAATAATTCTCAAATTGTTGCCATGACCAACTCCAGGATGTGATATTGTGGTACAACTGTACCTCTCATGCTTCATATAGTAATGAGAACAGAGATAGCCCAATTTTTTTTTTTACAGTCACAGGTGGATCTTAGTTGCTTTATGCCTCCTCTCCTTCCAAATTCAGTATATTCCAGTTAAATATGAATAGGACACAGAAGGCTTGATCAGATTTTCTTCATTGTCCAGTTAATGAACTTCCACTAAGAAATATTTTCAGAATGTTTTTAGTGAAGACTTGAGATATGAAATAATCATTGCATGAAGTCAAAACTGCAACATAAAATAAAAAAAAATAACACCACCTGAAACAAACTCTTTAGCAGAAGTATTTCTTTTAGTGTCTGTATTGCCATGCATAAATACGACATTTAAAATGAATACTAGAATTTAAGGTGGCTCCTTATACAGGTATTCCCTTCTAAGAACATCAGAAAAGTGAAAGGTACCCTTCTTTCCTGACTATGAGCTCTGTTTAACAATTACAAATGCTTCACTGAAATATAGTGATATGTTCCATATGCACTAGGGGAAAAGAGTGCTGAAAATGCAGACATTATCTCCTGAAAAGATGAAAAAATACCAATACTTGTAAGTAAAACTACAGTGATAATGCTACTGGAGGCAGAAAACATGTTCTAACAATCAAAGTTTTGCTGGGACCAAGGCTCTGTGCAGAAAGGAGAGTAGTAGACTTTCAGAAAATGATCAGGAAGGTTTGAACAGGTGCTCTATATGAGAAGTAGACTGAGAAAAAGGTTAACAAAGCCATGGCCATAGTTCTGTGATTGCTGGCTGTACTGTGGGTAGACAGTACATAGCACCTGGGTGGCAATAGGTACCTTCTAGAGAAGAGATTCTCCAGAAGGAATGAGGTTCCCACAAGAAAAAGGGAACCTGAATAAGACAAATTAATGTGAAGAGAAGATTCACCAAAGGAAATTATGCAGAATTCATCCTTGGGGCTAAACAGGCTTACTGCCTTTCTTATATGACCAAAAAATACTTGCCAAGAAGGTGTAACACTGCTATGCTAATTCCTTATGTGTTGCGTTAAGGACTTTTCTAATCAAAGGAAGAAAAGAGCTCTGCTTATTCTAAAACACTTACGGTTTATATGCAGAGGTTTTATCATACGTTTCCCTGTATTTTAAGAATCAAATATGCCCCTTTTTTATTTTTAACAGCTAAGCTTTCAGCTGAGCTAAAGCAATAGCTGAAAAATTTATGAACAAAATGGTTTCATCTGCAAATACTGCAATAAAATCCCTTATAAGTAGATTGAATATTTCTATTTTGTTACATTACTATAAGGAAAAAAATGAAAATGAAACAAAAGCACTGGTTCTGGTCTGTATAAAAAAGACATTTTAGGGGTTCCTTTGAGAAAGGAAAGTGCAAACATTTTGGCCTTTTTATAAAAAAAAGTTAATTATTTTTAGAAATTACATTCTAAGAATTAGATCCATTATGAATAAAAAACCACAAAGGTTTTAGTTCAAAATTACTTAAACAAAATATTTGGGCATTTTTTACTTTCCTCCTCAATATATCATAAAGGTGGGCTTTTCTGTTTCCTTCTTTCTTCATTTTAAAAAATCAGCCTAGATTGCCAATATTTTTTTTTTAAAATTCTTGAAACACTGTGTATAAAATTGCTACTTATTATCTGGGGGAAAAAACGTAATTTACCCTAGTAGAATTATGACTGGAATGATACTCCAGAGCACTAACTGAGACATAAATGTTAGAAGTGACTGATTAGGACCTGGATGATCTATCACTGCAATTCACCGTGATGAGGCAGTGGTGTCTTGTGGAAAAAGTAATCCAGACAGGAACAGCATGTCACGAAGCAGGCAAATTATCGCAACCATAAATGCACAATGTGCTGGAACTGCATTTCCTAATGACTTATAATTTTTTGTTTAACATTTTCATTTTTAAGGGCTATTCCCTTATTTTGCAACCATCTGTACTGCATATAAATATTTGTGTGAACACCTGATCAAGAAAAGAATGTTGTTTCAAATTGTAACATGTCTTTTACCCTAAATGAGACAATTTCCATGTTTTACTTTTAAAAAATATTTATGAATAACTTTGAAATAAACTTTGAATCACTGAAATATTAATTAAAATGTTAATTAAATGCCAGAGCAAAACAATTTTTCATAATTACTTCAAGTGTTTTGCTCTGCTGAAACAATTCAGCAAGGTTAACACAAGTTTGGTAAACATTTTAGCCAGACCAAGAACAGCAAAGCTGTTCTTTGCTGGTGAAAAGAGTTTAGGCTGAAACATTTATTTCTAAGCATATGCCATTGCTCTTCCATGGTGTGCAGCCAGCCCAGGCTGCTGGCTCACTCTCAAATGCGGGGTCTGCTGGCAGCAGGGAAATCCAGCTGGGCTCTTGTGAAACTGGCTTTGCTCTACAGAAGCCAATGCAAGACCTGCCTTTAAAGGAAAGTCTGGTGGAGGAGTAGTAAACAAGCTGGCTGATGCACAGACAATCTGCTAGGTCTAGGGAGTCTCCTGACTGAGAAGAGATGTGCCACTTTGTGAATTGTACGCTTAGACGATGGTGGAGAGAATGCTGCACTGTGTTGCTATGTTTCAGATAGCCTACCAGGAATTGCTATGGCTAGATGAGTTTGGTTACAGAAAGTGAGCTGGAGTATCGCTCCACGCTCAGCACTGAAGTTAGATGCTCAAGGTTATAGTTGGAAAGGCTATAGCCATCCAGTCCTGGCCCTAAGGGCAGGAGAAATGTCAGTGACCAGTGATGCAGGAGGTAAATAGTAGTAAACCCCAGGTATCCATATACCGATGCATCAAAGCATGTCTAAAATACCACCTTAGTAGTGAAGAGAAACAAATCCTCTTCTCAAGCACAGTGCAAGCCTTCACAGCGAATTAATAACCTAAACAAAGCCTTTAACCCAATCTAGGAAAGGAGCTGCTAGAAAGGACCATAAAATTTATCAAACAGCTCAGAAAAATTCTAGTTGGTTGTTTTACAGTAGCTACACCTTGTACTGCCTTGTCAGACAGCTTATTTGAATAGTTGAAGGCACTTGTATGAACAAAACTATGAATAGCAATCAAATATGCAGAGAACAATAAAGATGCACACATAAAGCCCTCAGATTTATAAATCCTCTTCTTTAAAACCAGTGCTTTCAACATCATCTTCCATAATACTTCTTTTCTGGAAAAAGGTATGAGAAATCTGAAGTATTGCAATTTCCAGACTCTAAACAGCATATTGTGAACAACATAATTACTACCCAAATGACAGTGGTTACCGCTCTTTATTTCCCCCCGATATTCTTTTCAAAATCTTGTTGAAAATCAGATGTAAGAAAAATCAGATGTAAGTAAATCAGATGTAGTAAGCTAACACTGTATTTTTAAACATGTGATATCTTAGTCTTCTCGTGTTATTTCACAAAGAGTACTTTACCCATACAAAATATCAAGAAAGTAATTTCAGATGCATCTTTACTAGAACATTATCTTTCTCAAAGATAGTAAACTTACTAACGCAGGTTATCACAAACTGCAGTATAATCAGAGCAGGCAATATACCTCTTTATTTTTGTGGAAGTTGGAATAAGCTACAAAATTCTCATTTCATTGAACCAAGTGTTCAGTTAGTTTAAACTGTCTATGTTTTCCATTTTTATCCCCTGCTCTACAGTCCTCCCCCCATGTCTCGCTTTCTTCAAAACATATATTCCCTGATAACATTCATGTGTCCTTATGTCAGAATCCATCCACGTAGATAGCTATTCTCCCTCACAGAATACTATACAGCAGTGTGGAAGATTTGTTCCCTATTTGTTTGAGCTGTTTTAGCCGTCAGTGCTAAAGTACAATGGCTTCTAGTTTTGTGTAAATAGCTTTGTCCTTAGGGCTTGGAGGGTGGTTTATTTTTCCTGAAGCACAGCACAAATGTGATGCAGTTGAATAGACATTGTAATGTACCCAAAATGCTATAGCGCCTTCGCTGTGCCAAAATGAGGACCATGAAATTTTCCTATTTCTTTTCTGCATAAATTGAGCTGATTTTTAATCTTCAGAAGAAAAACTGACTAGAGCAAAGGGAATTATATTGATATTTTCAACAGTCTGAAGAATAATAGCTTTGAGGAATAACATCACTCATCTGCACCTTTTTATGAAACTGGCTTTCTTCCATGATCAGGCTGATAGACTTTTTGATAGCTACTGTGTAACTATGTAAGCAAAACTTTTAAATGTAACATAGAAACTAAAACCAGTCCTTCTTAAAGGTAGTTTGCTAAGTTGCTAAATACTTCACATGTAGATGTCATTTTCAAAGGTGAGTGGTACTTCCACTTTTTAAAAGTACTAATTATGCTTCATGTATTTATCAGTTAATGTTATCATGGTTACTCTGTTCCCTTGTGACTTTCTTCATAAGATAATTTAGTTTTACAATTTTAGTGGCATTTGAATATGTGTTTAACCAGAAGCTCTTGGGCTTCTGAGGACACACTGCACAAAAACATTCTGAGTAAATAACCAAGGTGTAATGTGGATTCAGGCTTTAAGCTAAGCAATGTTCTGTTGCTTGTTGTGGTGTAGGTATCTTGTTTTACATTATGCTCTCATTCATCATATATGAACAGCTTCACAGCTGTAATTTCCTTTCAGCTTAAGCAAATCATGCCTGTGGTAGCCAAGGACAAAATTAGCTCAGTAGAAAGCAAAAGCTATTTTTAAACATAAAATTATTTATTTTTCTAGAGAAAAAAATAATCTTTATATAAAACTAATGTATTTTTGCCATAATTTCAGAAGCAAATGCCCCAAAGTGTATTTCCCTCTGCAAGTATTCTAAACTAACCATTTGTTGCTATGCTCGGTTAGCCTGAAATATGCCATATATGATTTTCTGTAGGAGAATTTGTATTGTTCTAGATTGTTTTGTTCTCTCAGATGTTTTTTAGTAAGTTATTCAGGTGTTATTTTTATGTACTTTTATTACTGTTATTTATGGGATTTTTGTCACTCCTGAAGACAAAAGAAATAAAATCCCTAAACTTATTATAAATGTGATCTGGTTTATGCACACCACAGTCCTGAAACATTTAGCATTAGAGAACACCTNTCCTGCCCTAGATAATGCCATCAACTCACTGCCTCTTGCCTGTTAGCTCTGAGCACTCCTTCACATAAATCTCTGTCTGAAGGAACCTGAGTCCTCTGATGTGAAAACACTGAGCTGCCACAGTACATGCTCACCTGCATGCTTTATGTTGCCATGCTCAAGCATAAAGCTCAGAGAAAAAGAGTCCTTTCTTAAAGCATCTTA
>VYZW01017611.1:4129-15151 GCA_013401315.1 Balaeniceps rex
TTTGTGATTTGTCTTTTCTTTTTTTAAACGAAGTGGGTTTGGGTTTTTTTCCTTCTTTATTATTCTTTTGATATTAAAGATTCATGCAGTGGGCAAGAGAAGTGGATGGTTTGAAGTGCTGTCAAAGTGCAAGTTAGACAAACAAAGCAAGAGTCTTTCCTCTTTCAGTTACAGTCAGCTCAGTGATTACTGGCAAAGGAGAAGGTGAAAACGTTGTTTGAGTATCTTTATATAAATGGAGGGGGCTGAGAAAAAATCTGGTAGAATTCCTTACCTTAACATTCTAGAATCAGAGAAGTGTTAGTAGAAAGAGACTTCTAGAGGTTTTTCTGGTCCAAGCCATTACTGAAAGAGTAGCTGGTCTAGCCGTGAACTGATCCCTTGAAAATGACAGCAATATTTGACAGATAAAATCCTAGTCATTTTGTGAGGAAAATTGTTCATCCTCATTCCAAGAAAATGAAAGAAAAGTGCTTTAAACCAACAGTGATTAACTACACTGCAAACAGTATCTTCTACAGTTTAATTTCATTCTACATAGATACCATGTGATACAATCCCTAGACCATAAGAAAATGGAGGCACGGTACAGTTTTCATGAAGGGAAAAACAATAGAAATAGGTTTCTAAAAAGTGAAAAGTTGACAAATACTGGCAAAATACATCTTCAAGTATGCTTTATTTGCAGGTGATTAAAAAGATTTTTAGGCAAAAAACTAGTCAATGTCTTCCAATACATGATGGAACATGATTTAGTGCCCTAATGCCAGACAGACTGGAAAATGGGTAGATAGGACCAATGATGCAGTTTTTGATGAATTACATGTGATTAAATGGTCAACATTCATATAGTAAAAAGACTTGATACTTACGTATAAAGAATCATAAGCAGTTAATATTTTAACTATAAGCAGGAGATATTGTAAGAAAAACAAGGGGTGTAAGGGGATGGGGAAGCTACAGACATCTTAGTAATATCAGAAGCCATAGACTTTTTTTAAAGACAGAAGCTTGTTCCTGCAAATCACTGCACTCTTGAGAATAGTATTTGCAATTTAAAACTTTCTAAAACATCACCAAAAGGAAACACTAATTCCTATTTTTTAAAAAAATATTTTGTATTAAGAAACTTGCAAAGAACTGAAATATGGCATGGCCAAGAAACATGAATTACCCACCATTTCAGAGACTTTGCATTCATCACATTTAAATAGTAGGTGTCTGATTTCAGAAGGTCTCATGCAAAATCCAGCTATAAAAACTCACCACAGAATATTTTCAATGATAAAAAGCTAATGTTTTTTTAAAGCTCTGACAGACATCCAGTTGTGAAGGTGAATTTTAAAACTAACAGTCCACATTTTTCAGAGGACATTCAAAAAGATAATTGTTGAACTTGCTGTAAATGCCCAGCTCTTATCTACATTTTGCATGGAATATTTACCAAAGCTATAACTTTGGACAGTTAATGGAATATATCACTGCCTAGAGTAGTGCCAGAGGTAACATCATTATCTTTCTGTAACTGCATAATGAGAATTAAATAATCACAAAACAAAGTCCTATTATGAAATGACATTTTTTCTCATGTACTATATACATTCATTTATATTGAATATAAGTCCAGTAATACTATCACAGTAATGTGCTGTAGTGGTCTTTCATAGTGAGAAAACTGCCCTAATCATCTTTAACATGCAAAACTTGGAAGAACCAGAAATTCACGTAAGTAGTACAATTTGTATATGCATCTTCTGCCATCCTAAAGTTAACCAGAACACTCAAGACTGTTGCTTATTTTTCCTGTATGTTTGAAAAAAGCTACAGTTCCATATACTGTACATTCACAGTGGGATCCCAGCCCCCTGTACTATCTGCAAGAAGGATCAGGTTACCACTTTCCATCAGAGTAATCATTCTAGTATTCAATATAATAATCGTTCCTAGCTTGAAGTTCAGCAGTTCAGGACTTGATAAAATTCTCCTTTTCATCTCTCTGAAAGGTTTCTTGCTAGCGCATTTTGTAGTCATTAGATACTGACATTTCACATAGCTGTCCTTTAAAATCCAAGTCTACTGTGAAATCCAGGTCACGCTGTAAAAAGATTTAAATGTAACATGTAAGTAAGACCATAAGTTTAGTGTATGAATTCAGTTATCATTGCTCGGCTTGAAAAGCCCTCCAGATTCAAGAGATACCTACTGTGGTTTCTAACTTCTTTTGTTTTTAAATGTTGCTAACACTGAAAAAGCAGGATATAGTATGTGTAGTAGCATTCACCATACAATTTATGTCTAGGGCGTATTTGTGTATTCTTCTTAAGGCTGATTTAGTGTCCTGGTTACAACTAGGAAGCTTCTGAAATGCTGTGCTATCGTGCATATTTTATAATAATTTTTGTATTGGGTAACAATTTTTAAAGGGTATCCCCCATTGAGATGCTCTTAATCCAGGGTAAAGGGCTTTCACACTAGTTATTCCAGAACAGATCTAGTAAACTTCCCATTGTAAAGAAGCCCTCAGTCATTCTTTATCTTATAAATCTTATAATGACATGTTTTTTGGAAAGAGGCACTACATAGCCCTGCAAAATGAAGCTGTCTCTCTACAAGCTTTTGAAAGGCTTCACGTTTCGGAAGAACAAAGCATTAACAAATCCTTTTGAAACAAGGTGGTCTCTCTGTCTTATGATAACTATCAAGAACACATTAATTTTAGCACCTAAATCTGCATTCAGGTGCTTACTGCTGTGCAAAGAAATTTGAAATATTTTCTTCATTTTTCCCTCAAAAGAAAATTGATACATTCAACCCAAAAGAAAATGTTCCAGTCCCGCAAGGACAACATAAAGGTGGGAAACAGACTATTTTCCTCTACTTTCACAGCAAGCGGTAGCTTCAGGAGTGAATGTGTTTGTTTTAATGCCATTATTTTGTGATTATTTCTTCCCCTTTATCAACACTACTATGAAAACCATATCCAATCTGTATTTGGTACAAAAAAGGAAAAGTAATGCAAAAAAGGAAGGCAATGAAATGTTAAGATTTGCTGCAGTCAACAAATGCAATATTTCAACAATTACAAAAACTGCATGGACAGATTATAACCAGGTTATTTTAATGGCTGTATGTTGTAATAGAAAATGAAGAGATTCTGCTCAAGGTTTTTGGCAGAAAATGGTGCCACTGTTTCTCGCAGAAGCCATAGTTCTCATGTCTTGCTCTTCTATACAGGCATAGGTTGTCCATCAGACCATGTCTCTCAGTCTCCTTACAAGTTAAAAGAAGCACTGAATAAATAACATACTTGGTGAGAGATTCAGCCCATAGCAGAGAAATTGGAGACGTTTTCACCAGTCATGAGAGCGTGATACCTATCACGCTTTAGCTTTGGTCTTAAATAAAACATCTGTATTTTCTGTGGAAAGCCACAATTTTTAAACCACCATATCACTTGATTAGTGGGTTCAAGTACATTTGATCAGTGAGTTCATACAGACGTTCAGCTGAAATCTGTTACTTAATTTCCTAAAGGAGAGTTCTTGGGCACTGGGTGGGAAATCTGGCTATAGACGTGGAACTGAAATACTTACTCTTGATCATCCTGTGTTGGCAGAAGGGACCTTACCACTGATTTTAGTGACAGTATGAAGAGACCCTTGCCTACTTGTGTCACAAAATGTGAGCCAAGCTGATTGCAGACGGCAGCTGACTTGGTGATGTACTTGAATCATTTCTTCCTTCCCATGCTAGCTTGTTTGCAGGCTGAGTTCTGTAACATTAGCACTTCATTATCATTGCTGTCACCAGCTTTGGTGAAGCTGTGACTAGAACTCTTACTAATAAACATAAATTTAGAGCCTTTAGCATATTCATTGTTTTACTTATATTCATTTTATTTACTGTTGATTATAGTTTGTGATCAATAGAGTTGGAATTAGAATCAGTGATGCTGACTCACCACATTTTTTGCATTTGGTTTCATGGATATAGTTCCATAGATTTCTTCTCCTCGTCTCACAGTTAAATAGTCCTCTAAGTAGAAGACAGTTTGCTTCCAGTGAGTATAGGGAGCATCAGGTGCTAAAAAATACATATGGATATTATTTATAGAAATTTCATCTTTGTCTTACAAATCAAATGAAGACTTGGGAAAAATTGAAAAAAGTCTTTCTTCTCATAGAATGCTTTAACTTATATACTATATTAGCAAATACAACAACACAATTCTGTTGACTGTCAGCGGGTTGTCTTCTGATTTTTACTGGAATATGTCAGATGCAAATCATAGAATCATAGAATGCTTTGGGTTGGAAGGGACCTTTAGAGGTCATCTAGTCCAACCCCCCTGCAGTGAGCAGGGACATCATCAACTAGATCAGGTTGCTCAGAGCCCCGTCCAACCTGACCTTAAAGGTTTCTAGGGATGGGGCCTCCACTACCTCTCTGGGCAACCTGTTCCAGTGCTTCACCACCCTCATTGTAAAAAATTTCTTCCTTATATCTAGCCTAAATCTACCCTCCTTTAGTTTAAAACCATTAGTCCTTGTCCTGTCACAACAGGCCTTGCTAAAAAGATTGTCCCCATCTTTCCTATAGGCCCCCTTTAAGTACTGAAAGGCCGCAATAAGGTCTCCCTGCAGCCTTCTCTTCTCCAGGCTGAACAGCCCCAACTCTCTCAGCCTGTCCTCGTAGGAGAGGTGCTCCAGCCCTCGGATCATTTTTGTGGCCCTCTTCTGGACCCGCTCCAACAGCTCCATGTCCTTCTTGTGCTGAGGGCTCCAGAGCTGGACGCAGTACTCCAGGTGGGGTCTCACCAGAGCCGAGTAGAGGGGCAGAATCACCTCCCTCGACCTGCTGGCCACGCTTCTTTTGATGCAGCCCAGGATACGGTTGGCCTTCTGGGCTGCAAGCGCACACTGTTGGCTCATGTCCAGCTTTTCATCCATCAGTACCCCCAAGTCCTTCTCCGCAGGGCTGCTCTCAATCCCCTCATCCCCCAGCCTGTATTGATATCGGGGGTTGCCCCGATGCAGGTGCAGGACCTTGCACTTGGCCTTGTTGAACCTCATGAGGTTTGCACAGGCCCACCTCTCCAGCCTGTCCAGGTCCCTTTGGATGACATCCCGTCCCTCAGGCGTGTCAACTGCACCACTCAGCTTGGTGTCATCTGCAAATTTGCTGAGGGTGCACTCGATCTCACTGTCTATGTCATTGATGAAAATATTAAACAGCACTGGTCCCAGTACGGACCCCTGAGGAACACCACTTGTCAATCACATCCAGCAAGAAGGATACCACAAAGGGGGTTACTGGGCATCATAGGCACTTTTTTGATGCTTTCCTTTCAACGCACACACATTCAAATCAGGGAAATCTTTACCACTAAGTGCTTTGAAAGTCAGAAGTCTAAATTAGTTCAAAAAATAATTACACAAAACCATGAAAGAAATGTTCATCAAAAACTATTAATCACAATGACACAGATGAAACCTTTGACTTATGATCCCAGAACAGCAGATTTTAGAGTCTCCAGGAGGATACAGCTGAGGAAAGGGCACTTGCACCTTGACCTGGTTTTGGACTTTTTAAAGGCATATGCTATGGGCAGTTTGCCAGAGATGGATACTGGTCTAAATTAATTTCTAGTCTTGCTTAGCAGAATCACTTAGATGACCTTCTGCTATTCCAGGTTTTTATTTTACTTATTTATTTTTATTTCTGATTTAAATTCAAATCTTTGAGCATTGCCTAATGAACTTGCATTGGTTACTTCTTGTTCCTAGCATTCTTGCAGTTAAGAGCATCTAGAAACCTAAGAATAGCTGTACAAGTTCAGAGAATTCCTGACCTGGCAAAAAAGCCTCTGATAAATTTATGTTTCTTCCATTTGTTTCCCCAATCACTTTTTTTGATGCAGATATGGGCCCACTGTATTGAATCATGCCAATAATATCTTAACACTGTTTAATAAAACAATGATCTCATTTCATTTCAACATCAATGTTTCAAAAAAATATTTGGCTTTAGAAATTGTTTGTGACTGGGGAAATAATGAAGCGGTTTTTTAAAACTGTCAGGACAGGAATTTTTAACAGTTCTTTTTTTCCAAAATTCTAGAATCAGAAGACTGATATAAACAAACTTTTGTCAAAAACTGTGTTGGCAAACTGGTATCTTCCAAAGGAAAAGTATTTTACCAGATAATTTCTGGCTATGTGTCTAGACATTTTTAATGACTGTTAATCTCCATTGCTAAATGGAGAGATCTTCTTGCAGGAGTTCAGATCCAGAATCTGTTTTCCATTTGGACATGCCTCTGTAAAATTTCTAACTGAACACATGTTAGACCAAAACTAAACTGAACTTATATTTTAAATCATAACTGCTATCTTGTACACACACATGTAAATGTGTGCATGCCCTTATGCAGAGCTATCTTCCTTAGAAAAGCCTGACATATCTGGAAACTTGTGCTCCACAAACAGTGTGTGTGTGTGGAATGCAGGCACAAGGTCTTCAAGTCCACTCCAGATCCCACACTTACTTTCATCATAATTTAAATAGTGACATATCTATGAAGTGACACTTCCTCATGTCCTACAAACTTGGATATTTTACTGAATTCAGTAGAGCTTTGCCAACAGACACTAGCTGAGAATCCAGACCAGTCTTCTAGACAGTGGTGTCTATTCCTTCAGTTACAGAAGGCCAAATGACCTTTCTACGGATTAACTTGTTCCACACCTACCTTATCATGATGTGCTGAATAGAGGCAGAGAACCACTCCCCTCAATGTCCTGTCTACACTCATGCTAATACAGGTCAGGATGATTGGCCAGATTTGCTGCGAAGGCATACTTCAGACTCATGTTCAGTTTGTTGCTCACCAGAATCCAAGAGTCTTTTCCAGTAAAGCTGATTTCTATCCAGTTGGCCCAAGCAACAGCATGGAGTTGCTTGGTCCCAGCTGCAGGACATTGCATTTGGTGTTGCTGAACTTTATACGGTTCTCATCAGCCCATTTTGAATCTGTGTAGGTCTCTCTAAATAGCAGCCCTTTCTCTCCAGCCTACACTCCTCCCAATTTGGGATCATCAACAAATTTGCTGAGAGTGCACTCTATCCCATCATCCAGGTCGTTAATAAAGACGTGGAACAATATTGACCTCACTGTTTGTCACCTGTGGGATGCTATTAATAACTGGCCTCTGGTTTGGCTTTGCTGACTGACACATTTTGAGCCAAATTTTCACCCATTCATCCAGTCTGTATCTCACCAAGATAGCTGTAAGGAGCTATGCAAGGTTGTATAAAAGGCCTCACTAAAGTCAAGGAATACAACAGCCACTGATCTTCCCTCATCCACACAACTGGTCATCTAGAAGGCAATACGGTTGGTCAGGTATAATTGGCTTTGGTAAATCCATGCTAGCTGTTCTCAATCACGTTTTTGTCCTTCAAATAGCTGGAAATAGTTTCCAAGTGGATTTGTGCCATAACCTTCACAGGAACTGAGGTGAGGTTGACTGGCCTGTAGTTCCATGGATCCTGCTTACTTGTACTTCCTGAAGATGGGTGTGATAGCTGCCCTTTTCTAGTCATCAAGAACCTTCCCCCGTCACCATGACCTTTTAAAGATGTTAGAGGGTAGCTTTACAATGACACTGACCAGCAGCCTCAGCATGCTTGGATGCCTCCTGTCTGGTCCTATGGACTTGTTTAAGGTTCTGTAGTCCTCATGGCATACCCTGAGGCACAACTCATGTACTGTCAGTTTCATGGTATAAAAGACCTACTTCTCCAATGGCTGCAAGGCACCTCTCCCATTATTTTAGACACTTTGAGCAACAATTAACCCCTCCACATAAATAGTACTTGTCTTAGTGCAATTAGAGGGGCACCACATGGGACCCAGAGGAAACCCTGGACCAAGTACTGCACAGAGTCATCACAACCAATTGATTCCCCCAGGCTTCAGAGTGGTCCCTAGATCTGCTATAATTGGTGATATGGCTGTAGCCTCATTTGCATCAAATGGCCAGAGTGAACTTTGGTTTTAGCAGAAGCCCTTGTCAAAAACACACAAACAACTTGAGCATGGACTTGTAAAATCTTAAGAATTTGACTTTGCATGGATATTTGGCTAGCAGCTCTTCCTCATTTGCATGCAATGACATCCAACCTTATTTATTTGGTGGGCCATACAGCCTGCTGGAGAAGTTAGTTACTGAAGTAAGATGTTCAAAGAATTGGCAGTAAAGCAAAGAAAAGCATTCAACAGGAGAAATGTAACATTTGCCAAGTGACAGGAAACAGAATTTGGAGACACAGGAAGCCTCCCCAAGCAAGCCTCCAAGGAGGCTGAGCCACCAGCAGCTAAGAGCTCTAGTTGCAGAAAGAATGATGAGAAAGGGCAAGTCATCATAGCTGAAAGGATCCTAGAATGGCAGTGAATGACTAAGCATTCAGAACCTCTGAAGTAGCAGCCTGTGGGAGCTACAGATAGTTTAGAGTAGCTAGGTTTTCAGGCATTGCTGTGAACCCCATTCTTGATAGAGGTTCAGAAATATTGGAGATTGTGACTTCTCTCCCCTCTTTTTTTATGACAGGTAGGCACAAAATACCTTGCACATACATTTGCAAGTTGAGGTGGGTCTGCAAAAAACCTCTCTGTAAGAAAAACACTATGGCAAACTTGATATCTGCCCTAGGCTTTTTTCAAATGTAGCCTCTTCTCCCTAATACTGTTTAACCTCTCTCCTTTGGTTCTCACTTCCTATGTGCTAAGGGAAGCTAAGCCCACCTGTGGTGGTCTTGCAGAACATTTTCTGTCCAAGTGCCTGAGTCAGCCCTCTTTATTCCATACACCCAAGAGGAAAGAAGAGTCAAGAAGTCCTTATCCCAGCAACCTTTTGCTATACTGATACAGGAGCAAGTCTATGTCTGCTCTGCAGACAAGCAACTCCTTGCAATAACATAATGGGTCCTTTTCCTTGCCACTTTTGGTGCCTATTCACTGGGATGTCTAAGAGTCATCAAAGAATGGCTGGGTTTGAGGGCCAGATTTGCTGATGGGACACATTTGACTGGAAAACATTAATCAAATATCCTAATCTATTCAATGGATGTTTCTTAAAACACGTATGTTCATATGTACACATAAAATAGAAACACATTCCCTTATTCCTTTGCAGATGAAGCCACATTCTCAATGATACAAAAGTCCTTTCATGTAGTTCTGGCAATATAAGTAGACCTCCTTTACTAAGGTAGGTTTCAGTTAACATTACAACACAGTAACTACATCCTTCATTCAAAGCTATTTTTTACAGAAAACTGGAGGTTTGACTATATTACCTTTTAGAACATTAATGGGCTGCCTTCTGTGGAAAAAATCAGCCTTCTGTGGAAAAAACAAATGCCTAAAACCTAAACTGTTTTCCACCATAGATAATTTTGTTCAGCACGAACTCAGAAATATTAGCACCTCAGGATACCACTGCAGTGCCTCACAGATTGTTCGTGTCTCCCTAGCTACACTTTGTGATGCCTATCATGGTGTAGGAAATACTATAGTATAACACATTTATAGAATGACCAGGGAAACATGGTTACTGAAAAACATAATAGGAGGTACCAAATAACATCATCCATATGGTTATACTTCTAGAATCAAATATAAATAAGTATTTTAACAAAGTACTTTGAGCTTTGAATCTCACGTAAAGGGTTGAGGGCTCCTGTGAAGGGAGAAAAAAAGTTGGGTGTTTTTACAGCACTAACTGTAATTTGTTGTTCTTGTCATTAAAGCAGTGATGAGGTTTTTACATTTTTTGTAACACTGGCTGATTTATTCACTCTGGTAAATGATGCCTTACAGGAATGGAGTTATTCCTTTAAATATCTGCTCACCAATGTAAGTTAGAGTTTCACATTTGGGTTGTTAGAGCCAATTTACATAAGCAGTATGTGTGTGGTTATAGCTTGGAAAAAAACAATGTTTTTGTTCTAGACTCTGAGACAAGCAAGAGCTTTTTTTGAGTTTCAGATTTGAGGGAAACCAGGATGCAGAGCTGCTATCTCTCACTGAGCTGACTTTTCCCTGTCTAATCTGAGAAACTTGACACAGGATTTAGATATAACTGGTGATGGGCATAAACTCCTGGGTCATAATGCCCAAGCTCTAAGCTCTTTGTTGGCCATTGTGAAATCCTGCCTCTGTTTCTGCAGAATTCCTACAAGCAGTTGTCCTTTCCCCATCCTGCTCACCTCCCCTGAAGTGACAATAATTTTTATCACTAAATTCAAACCTGGTGGTACAGTAAACTTCCATGTACCATCTGACCAGTAGCACTGATATAGCAATAGAAATGAAATTAAAAGAAATATAGATTACCTGTAGAAAATCCCATCTTCTTGTGGCACTTTGTAAACTCAATATTAAAATAGGTGACCAAGGCATGAATGTAATCATTACGCTGAATTTGGAGGCAGAATGCAGAAGTAAATGCCAATTCTTCAGTCTTCACTGTATAAATATCTACTTCCTGTTTTGAGGAGAAAGAAAAAGACATTTACATGCAGATGTCTGTGACTCTAAGGTAAGTGTTAAGTGATGTACGTAACCATTTTACTTAATGATTAGCAACAAAGACAACTGGTAGCCCTTTAACACTGTAAGAAATCAATGGTACATTTGAATATATCAAATCAGCAAATGATCCAGTTATCTGACTAAGTTGACAGAGTGTGATAAGAGAGGCCACTCACAGAAGAGTGTGTGTCCTTGGGAATGGCAAGGAGGGGCTGCGGGAGCTGGAGGAAATCAAGGTAAAAACATGCTTTGACAAATATAGGCACAATGGATGTTGAAATGGAGATACAGGTCCCAGTTCTAAGACCTTTTGTCATCAAGGACCATCAGCATGAGGAAAGATCGCAGAGTTGGCTTTTTAATAAAAATGAATTTCTGATTTGTTTGAGCATCTCTGGAAGAGAATGTGCTTTGACTGTGTCAAG
>VYZW01017621.1:5153-56085 GCA_013401315.1 Balaeniceps rex
GGGTTGAAATGTACTAGTAAAAACTGTGTTGGGGATAGAGGATAATGCGAGGCGTGGGACACAACTAGAATGTCAAACTTGAGTTGTCTTCAGCTTTCCCGTAAGGTAGCAGCTGGTCTTTAATGGCTTTATTCATGAATCATTTAACAGTGTTTATATTGGTATTTTCTTTTAGCTTGCTTAGAAGCACCACATTATAAGCACCTTAAAAGCATTTTGCACAAAAGCAGTTGTAAGCAGCTGAAGGTACTTAAGTTCTTCTCGGTGTGCAAAACAAAGGTGGTAAGAGGAAAAGTACACAAACAACATGGATACTCTTGATTCTTAGCAAAGAATTTGAAACATCTGCTCTAACGTGATCCCTGCTGTTTTTATATCATCACTAGCCTTTAGTGCAAGTGGTACTCCTGGGGTAAAAACAAGGTTTTGGTGACTGCAACATTACGAAGTTGTCTTATCACAAGGAAAACATATGGACAAACACCTTTGTTATATTTGACAGGCCAGTGTACCCTGGTATGCCAATTTTAATCCTTAATTTGGGGGGAAAAGTTCGCTTGCTATGAATATTTCAGCATATCAGTCTTTGAAACATTTTGGATGTACAGGGATACGAAAGAGTTCACTTGCAGTTTACTCTTACTATGGAGTATTTAATGATTATCATCTTTGTCATATTTCTTTGGGAATTTCTTGCATACTTCTCATCCTTTTTTCAAACTTAGGCTTTGTTCAATTAAGCAATTACATTAAAAAGTAGCCTGGTCTGCTCGTGAGTAATGAGTTAAATGTTTGAAATGGAAGAACACTTACTTGAACTTGCTATTGGCTGGAGTGAAAGGTTAGAGTAACTTGTTTCACTTTCTTACGGTCTTTGCACAGTTCAAGATTACCAACTAGCTATGATTTTACTATCTTACTGGTTGTTTTTTTTTTTTTTAAAAGTAGGAGTGAATTTTTTTACGAAGGCTTATAATTACAAAGAAATAGGTATACACATTATGTATTTAGGGGAATTTCCAAAGAACTAATTAATATCTTAAATAATACAATGTTTTGGATGTGGCTTCTGTTACTGCCACCAAAATAGCTTCTACTCTGATGCTTGGTAACGGCAGTTTTAAATAAGAGCTGGTTCTCCAGTGTGCATAGAGCCTGATACATTCTCACTAGAGAGAGTAGGTTCCCACAGACATCAGCTATAGCTGGAGCAGGCTCGTGAAATGTTTTGCTGTTCTTTCACCCCTTGGATATCACAATGTCTATCTTCAGTTATCCTTTTGATAAAAAGCGAGGAACTCTATTGTATTCCTGTTACGTATCCAAAAACTATGCAGTGGCATCAGTATCAGCCAGTGGTGCATAACGAAGAGTGCCCATACCAGAGAGCATTACCATGGGTGGAGTAATTTAAGCCACTGTTTTGTGGCTTGTGTAGTCTCAATGCCGTTGTTAGTGTGTCGTGTGTTTTTTCCCATTATGCTTAAAACTAGTAAATTCTCTTTGACCACGCGAAGAGCCTAAGGTGTAGGTGGTCTAAGCGTACTGTCCGTTTGGGGCCTATGTTGTAGTGTGGTTGAAATGTTCTCCTTGCATCCAGAGAAGGCATCCAAAACCTCACCCAAGTCAGTCATATTGAGCTTGACTTCTGTCTTCCGTGTTTAATTCATTTTCCAAAGCTAATCTTCATATGTCCAATAGTTAAAATTACCTCTAGCAAACTTCAGCAATGGGAGGTTACTCGCAGTATACTTATAAACTGGTCAGTGACAGATTACTGCATCCAGTTCTCGGGGCTCTGCCCTCAAATGTTACAATTAAGAAGTTGAGATAGCTTGTAAGAATTGAGTTAAATTAATTACCCAATACTATAGTAATTATCCTGATTTGTATCAATGAAATTAGGCTACAACATCAATGCAAACGTGGGGGTTTATGTACTTCTGTAGCACTTAAGTTTTTCATTCCTATCCAGAATTAGAAGTTTGCAAATGTTTGTGGGAGGGAGGGGAGGAGCAGGTTTTTCTTTCTCAAAGTTTTCAGAAGGCTTCTGAAGCTGTGATAGTAGAGTCCTTCTGTAATGCTGTGGGAGCTCTATATGATTAAACAAAAAAAAAATTCTCCTTGAAAGTTTATTCAAAAAAAACTTTCTTGGGTATGTATTGATGCCTGTTGGTAACACGCCTACGCTGTCGTTCATACCGTGTCGTCCTTCTGCATTAACACCCCTTTGTTAAGTACAGTTTGAATACTGTTTGTCCCTACTTCAGTGTATTTTTTAAATGTTTACTTCCCCAAATTATGTTGTTAAGCCTGCATTTTCCTTTGGGAATAGAAGAATGAATACAAATTAAAAAAAAAAAAAAAAGCCTATACGCTTAGTGTATAGCTAATGCTGACTTGAGTATTTTAATAACTTATGTAATTAGAAGTCTCCCCCAAAATAATCAGTGACTGGTTTTCCTGAGAGTTTTCCTATGTAATGAAAGCAAACTTTCTTTGAAAGCTTTAAAAGATATTTAATTGATTATGTCTCTTAATAATTAAGATTTGGGCAATAGCTTTTTACCAATAATAAGTTTGAATAACATTGAATCCTATTTTGGGGGTTTTTAATGTGAGAACTGCAGAGATGCTCGAGGTGGATCTCCTTTGCAGGACAAAGCGTTCCTATTTTGTGTGTTTTGCATTAGGCTTATGAGCAGCGTTTGCTAAGTAATTGCGTTGTCGTAATATCCCAAGCACTTTGGCATCTTGCACTGATACTCTGATTAGAGCTAAAACTCTTCTGGCACGTGACTGGCTATAAATCTCAATATACGAAAGGGCATTAATTGAAAACAGTGTGCAATGAATTACATGCTCTCCGAGGTACTTCAAAGATGAAACTATACAAAAGGTCCCCGTTATCAGATATTGTAACTGTCATTTCTTTCTCTAAGCATATTGTGGATTTTGTATCATACTGTATTTATTTCATTTAATTTTAAAAAAAAAAATGTTTTCTTTAAAGCTCTGTATATATTGACATTAAAGTTTGCATTGTACTACGTTCTCTTCTCCTTGTAAGGCTGAATCTAGTAGTGCATTGTATGGTACGTTGTTTTTCTTTGCACTGTGCTGCTGAAAGATACTATTGCCTTGAATTACGACATGCCAAAGACAACCTCAAAATTGTATTTATTTTTGTTAAACTTTGTGAATAATGATAAAGGTACAGTTTTAAATAGCTGGCAGTTCCTTGAGTACTAGAATAAAAAGGTTGCAAATTCATAATATTTTATAATCCACAAAAATCCATCATTTATGATTTGGAAGTTCATCAACTCCTTTTTTTTAAATTGATATAAAAACCAATGAGCGAACATTCCTAAATTAAATGTACTGTCAGTTGCATTATTTGGTAAACCTTGCCAAAAAATCTCACATACATCAAGAGCTATTTATAAATTTATACTCACAGTCGAGTGTTTCATGCCACACTTTCAATAAAACATCCATTCGCTGATAGGATTGATGTATTACTTTAGGGTGGGATGATCTGCCTTCTATGTGTTTTTCAGGTGTCTATTCAGCTTTGACTTTATATATGAGGAGGAAATAATTTTCCTGCAAAGGTCTAATCCTTTGAAAATGCAGGCATGTAGGTAGAGAATGAGAGTAATCACATTAAAAAGTGACCTGCACACCTGGTCAGAGTTAAGTAGGAGCGTCAGCATTTGCCATGCGAGGTCTCGGGAGCTGTGTTAGACAGCTCTGCCTCCCGACACCACTGCGTCTTTGGATTTAAGCTGATGAATTGCTGCAGATTATTGAACTCTTCTGTCCTGTACGCGAGCCGGTGCTGCGAAGCCAAGTGTGGTTGATCATCTCACTGGTAAGTGACGGAACAGCTCAGCATGCAGCTAATAATCCCCATCGCGGGGCAAGAATAGGAGAGACTTGGATATAATAGCGTTGAAGTTAAATTGCAATATCTGGACTTAAAATACTTCTAAGGTGGGGCTTGGTGGAGCAGTGGTGATGGTGGTCCTGGGGTCTCCTCCCACAGCTGGAGAGCAAACTGCAAAGCTATGCCTTGGGCTGGGAAGAGGTGGGTGACTTGAAGCAATAGAGGAGGCAACATGTAAAAAGTTTCCAAGATGGTGATTACCTCGATTTCATGGAAGGTAGGCAGGAAAGAATAACCAAATTGGACAAAAAGATTAATTTTAAAACAACAACAACAAAAAAAGCCCTGAAAACCCTGAAGTCTCCGATAGTGAGTTCCTGTAGGCTTGATGAAGATGTTCCTGGTGGGAGAAGAGACAAGGACTGCATTAAAAAACAACCAACCTTGCTTATCAGATGCTAGTGGGTGTTTTCAGAAACCAAGAACAGGGACAAGCCAAGCGTTAGAAAGGAGGAGACTCCAGAATGTGCCTTAATCAATCACCTCCTGCTCACTTTACTTTCCTGCAAATGGTTCTCAGAAGCCGTTTTCCCCATGATTCATCTCTGAAGCTTTATGACTGCAAGAGGCACCTTCCCACATCTGTCTTTTGTGCTTTTACGGGGCAGAAAATGTTTTCAGGTGAATAAAATGCTCTCAAAGATACTTAAAATATGCTTACTTGAGCTGAGTAGCTTTCCATAGGTAGTCACCAGATCGAGTTCACATCATCAACAGCACGGTGTATCACCATGCTGGGCATCGAGGAACCGGGACGTTGAGGAGACCAGAGTACGCTCCTCCTTGAGCGTGACCTGTTCAGTGACGGACCTCGAGGATGGAGAGCAGGAGGTAAGGACTGAGACCACAGTTAAATGATCCACCGGTCTTAGCAGAAATCCTGACTGCAGAGCTGCCTTCTCGGGCTGCTCCTTGTCTTTATGGAGCGAAGGTTGCGATTTCCTACTGGATGTGACACGATTCCTTTCTCACAGGGCTGCGGTGGGGCAGCGTGTGCGCTGCTGCCATACCAGCCTCCCCTTCGAGCACATCTTTGCCCTAGCACTAACACGTAGCAGGAAGCCTGCGTCTGCTGGCATAGGCATCCTGCCAAAATACGTATTTAAGCATATTTATTTTATTTAACAATTTTTCCCCCAGAACTTCTGAGGAGTTTCTTTTAAAGAAAAAGGCCGGGGCTTTTTGTATGCCTCTTGAAAGACACATAAGAAAACTCTTTTGCTAGAGGTGTTTCACCATGCTGAGTCCTCAGTGCTTGAACAATATGGTTTAATGCCCCAACACTGGCTAATAGCGTAAATCACTCTGTTCCTGGACAGGTGCATTTCTGGCTCCTGTGGCTGTTGGCATCCAGGTTTGTGTCCTGGATAGCTGGGATTCACAACTATAAATGGCTAGAGTCCTCTTAAATTAAGGGGTTATATTTACTTTTACTTCCAAAGGCTTTTGAGGGGGGATTATAGCTGTGTTGGTGGAGCACAGACACAGGCACCGCACATTGCTAGGCTGGCAGCTGGATGTGCTGACCACCTTAAGGCTTGTTTGGAGCTCTTTGTAATTACACCGAACATCGATCATGTAGCAAGGTGTTAGAAACAGGTAACGTGTTGCCTTTCACTTCTTTGGGGCTGAATTTAGTAGTTTCGTAGGTGAGGAAGCAGCAGCAGCAACAGGGGTGAAGCGCGGCGCGGGGGCTGCTGCACAAAGAGGGTCAAAGCGGGTGCGGTTCTTCCCTTGCTCTTCTCTCGGAAAATGGGTACCGGTTCGGCGCAGCCAGCCGGCAGCCTCACACCCGCTCCGAGTCTCGGTGGCGACTTCGGCTCACACCGCTCCCGTTGCAGGTGCCTGGTCGGGGGTTACGTGGCGTTTAAGGCGGTGCTTGCTCGCCGAAGCCCGGCACCGGCACGGCGGAGCTGTGGGGGCAACCGTGGGGCTGCAGCACGGCCGGGCCCCCCCCGGCTCCCGGCCCCGCCGCCGCCTGCGCTCCCCGCTCCGGCCGGGAGATGGAGGCAGCGCCCCGCGCCCGCCGCCGCCGGAGCGGCCTTGGGGGAACCCTCACGCAGGGCTTGTGTCCCGCAGGAAAACCTCGAGAGACCGCCTACGGCTGAAGGGTGCACAGCAAGGAACGCGGGGTTGGAATTCAATTGCTTTTTTTTTTTTCTTTTTCCTTTTTTTTTTTTTTTTTTACCTGCGGCTGTGCTGTTGGGACCGATCTGCTGTTCTGGTGTGGGGTGGCTTCGGTGTTCGTACCCCAGCAGTTGTGGGGTGGCTTCAGTGTTCATACCCCAGCAGCTGTGGGATGGCTTCGGTGTTCGTACGCCAGCAACATGTGCCGAAACGGCTTCGCCCCTGCTGTCCGATGAGCAACTCTTTGCTACTCTGGACTGAAGAGAAGGAAAGCAGGGGCAGGCAGCTGCCTGCCCAGCCTGCCTGTGGTGGAGGGCTCTGTAGGGAGCTTGGACGCCGCTCAGGGATCAACTTCTGGGCATCTCCAGGAGTGTGGAGTTCCCAGCTGCTCTGGCAAGGTTTTCCCGATATCAGCAACAGTGGGAATGGAGGAGGAGAGAGGTTGAAGCGTGGTGTGGCCAGGATGGCCGCAGAGCCCGCGGGCGGCACGAGGAGGGCATGGGAGTCTCCCATGGGACCCCCCGGACACCTCGTGTAGGAGCGTTTGGGCAATACTTGGGTACGGAGCTTGCCTCTTCTAACGCGTCATCTGCTCGTCCTTAGCAGATGAAATCAGTGCAGCCAAGTGCAAAAGCTTCCGATCTGGAAACAGTAGCGAGAGGCAAATTTGGAAACTTCTTGATCTAGACCAAAAACCTCAAAATCTGCAAAACAGATTTTTTTTTTTTTTTTTTTGAGATCAGTAGGGATATTTTGAGATCAAAATAAAGATCGGGTGTATATTTGTAGTCATTTTTCAAAGCTATTGACCTCTACTTTAGCAGAAGTGATTTAGACACCTGTATGTTTGTAAATGCAACTTTGTACGTTTCCCATTTTGATTAGGGAATTTATTGTGATTTAATACGCTATGGTACTGCAGGGTTCAGCATCTGGAACAAATTCTACAATAGAAAAGTTCTCATTAAATCCTGCTAGTTAGACAACACTTTAGGAATAAAAATTACTTAAGAGCATGCCTTGCCGAGCTAGAAAAGCACGTTATCTGGTTTGCTGACAGGTGATGAAGAGACCCCACTGCCCCGTGTCGCTGTGTCCTGTCCTGAGACTTCTCTTAGGTGCATGGGATTTCTTATATCTTAATTTATACTTATTTATATCAGAGGCTGTCTCTGTGGGGGGCACATGCGTTTACTTCTGACACCAAATATGTTATCGCTTGCGCCAGTCCTAAAATAAGCGCTTTCATCGTGCTGTTGAGGCTCCGCGGTGCAGACGGGGGAGCAGAAAATGTACCTCACGTTAATAATCAGCTTCAGTTAGCTAATTCCCCCTGCTCCGAACCGGGAACGTATCCTTTCGCCGCCTTGCTAATTTTCTGTGCCTCATGGAAAACGATCAAACTCGAAAACAGCTGAAAGAATTAATTTAAATGCACCGGCAATGGTTGTCAGTGATGGAATATGCCACCAGAAGGGCAAATTTACCGAAATTAGTAACGTAACTGAAAGTTCCCAGCAAACTACTGACAAAGGCAATGTAAACTTGGTTTCAAATTAATTATTGCAAATAAACATTTGAAATGCTACAGGCCAAATTAATATTTCAGAATTCTTCACTATTTATTACTGTGCTTAATTTTCTTACTTAAACATATTTGGGGCCTAGGGCTGTTAAGAATTTAATTTTTGAGGTACTTTAATGAATTATAAAACATGTTTTAAACAGAAATGAATAACTAATAAATGCCAAAAGTGATTAATTTTTCTGAAATGTGGAAAGGCCTTTGTATTTAATTAAAAAAATTGCCCTAAATTGTTGGAAAGTAAAGAGAAAGAAAATACGAAGTGGATCAATTGAAGTTTTGATTAACTTACTAAATCACAAATTGTGTTCCCTTTGCTGTGACACGGCTGGGGTGGGGAGGCACTGGCTCGTGGTGCTCTGCGGGGTTGAGCCCTACTTCATCACGAGCATCTGCTGCATCCCCTGCGTGCTGCCCCGGTGCAGGGGTGTCAAATAAAGAGCTGGTGAAACGATGCTAGTGATGAGACTGGGAAAAAAATGTAGCAAAATTAATAAAAAATGATCGTAAGTATGCTTTTTTTTTTTTTTTGTAGAAGGCAGGAAAATAAATTTCCTCTAGATGAGATATCTGGGTGGGTTGCTGGTGTCAGCTGTGTAAAAGACCGACGATTTGAGGACTGGCTGTGATAAATTGGGCGCGTTTGGACAAGGGGTTGTTCACAGCCGTGAGGAAACCAACTGTGGCTTAACGCACAGAAGGGAATGAGAAAAGGGACGGAGGTCAGGGTGGAGGTTATCGGGTATCAGACACCCAAATCTACCTTTAAAATACGTGACCTGTAATAATTCGGGTGCCTTTTGGGTGACTCCTACCAGTATTTGCTGCCTGATCTGCTTCTGCTTTTTGCAAGCCACTTTGCTGCAGGGGATGAGCTGGGGCTGAGGGTGGTGAGGTTGGATGTAATGAGCAGCACTCGCGCTGTAGTCGTTACCTGGTACAGCTCCCAGTGTTTGCTTGGGTCTGGGATGCTCCTGAGCCTATTTGTTAGCATTTGGCAAAACATCTCCTATAACACAAAGATAATTCTTACTGTCTTGATTTGAACGCACGGCTCCCTCTGCACCGTTTCCTCATGGTGCCATTGGGAAAGCTGTACTACAGGAGATTTCGTACTTCGGGGCTGACTTTGTCATTTGTTTTGGCTTAAGCCAAGCAAGCTTCCCACTGAACTCTGAAATATCCTTGTTGTGATGCTTCTTTCCAGCTGGGACACAGTTACCTTTTTTTTTTTTTTTCCCCCCTCTGACAAAAAGATAATTTTTTAATATTGAAAAGCAGCTGTAGAAAGTAGCTTTGAAGCAGAAGTACACTTTTTGGGAAACTTCTCCCCGGCTCTGGGGAAGAGCTGCTCCGTGGTTCGAGCTGTGCCGTCCTCGGGGGGGTGGTGATGGTGCTGGGGAAGGTTTCGCTCTACAGGAATTTGTGGACCCATTTGGCTCCAGGCTGTAAAACAAGAGACGTCAACCTTTTCTAATGACATTAACTCTGAGGTTGGTGCATATCCATGACTTCAAGCTCTCCTTTACAGGTTATATTCTTAGTATTAAGCCTTGCTGGTGCTGGGACCCCCCTCCCGCAGTGCCGGGACACCCTCTGCACCCACCCACCCACGGCACGGCAAACCCCAGAGCTGCAGATCTATCGGTTAAGCCAGCTCCTCCATCCTCTGTACAAATAAGCGAGAAGGGGTGTTTTGCTGCAGGATGGTGCTGGGGAGGAGGGGATGAGCGGTGTTCAGCCAGCGCTGACACTTGGGGCTCCCTTGGATGCCGCCCCCCGGGGGAGATGCACCATGGTGGGCTCCTGGGCCCCCTCCCACCTGGGTACCGTGGTCATCGGCAAGGGTCGCCCACAGAGAAACACAAGTTTTGATTCACCCTTTCAATCAAATCCAATAGTTGGAAGCTGCCTTACCAAGGGTGCAGACCTGGGTGCTCTGCCCCCTGCCCGGCTGCCCATGGCCGTGCCCCCGTGGGTGCCTGGCGTTTCAGCACGGTCCCTCCTGGCAGCCCCGGCTCTCGTGGGGACGCTGGCTCCGGGCGGGCGACTCAGGTTTAACCTGGGAAAGGTCGTGATGGTGAATCCTTCCTTCAGTGAGATGATTTCCAAGCAGGGAGGTGAAACGTCGGCTCCTGTTGCTCCCTGGCTTTCCTCGGGGCTCATGGCGGGATGCTGGGAGGGGACCGAAGGCGAGGGGAGCAGGGCTGGGTTTTTTGAGTGTCGCTGGCAATTTTCCCCGCGTGGGCTTTGCTGTGCGGCCAGAGTGAAGGAGCCGTGGCCGGAGGGGGAGGCCAGGGGGGATGCCATCTGCGTACACACTGGTTTGCTCCTTTTTTCCAAAAAGCCCCAAGGATTTGCCTCTGCAGCAGCCTGAGCGGTGGCCGGGGCAGGTGTGGGACAGGACCCGGCGTCAGCAGCCGTCAGCCGCGGGGCCGAAGCAGCGGCTGTTTCGGTGGCTGGAGCGGGAGGCGGCTTTTTTTTCTCAAAGACAAAAACCAGCGGGTGCTGCTGGCTGGGCTGGGGCTGGGACGGCCGCAGGCCCCGTGCCGATGGCCACCTCGTGCTGACCACGGGCGGCTGGGGAGGGTGGCTGGTGCCAGCGTGCCCCCACCGAGGCAGCCCCTGGGATGGAAACTCTGGCGCGGCGGAGGCTGTTCGACCATCTGGGCTCTTGGGATGATCCTGGTTCTGGAAGATAATTTATTTGGTGTTATTAAACATCCCCAGGCTGCTCCTGACCAACAAGCGCTCCCATTTGTGCCGGGCACGAGGACCTGCTTCCTTCCCCGCTGTCCTGGGAGGCCCGCGTGTTCTGAGTTCGATTTTAAATCAGGGAAGGGCAGTGGCCATTTTAAATACTCACGGTAACTTTACAGACGTGTAAATCTGAAGGCTTTGATCGGGGCTTTGTCCCTGGCCGGCACGGCTTCGGGAACGCTAGAGAAAAATTCATCCCCGGCTGTCGTGTTAAGTGAAAACTTGCAATATCTGAAAATTAGACAGAGACAAGCATAGAAAAAAGAAGTTTTAACTTGCACATGACACTTGGGTCTAGATATATTTGGATGATGAAAACTTTCTTGTAGCTTTTAAAGTTAACGAGGAACAAAACGTTCATTCTACAAATTCTTTAACGTGCTCTAAACGTGTAGCAAGTCGCATATCACTAATGACAGTAATACATGCATGCTGTTATAAATAAATATAACAACCCTTAAACATACTTTGTTGACTTAAAATCACATTCTTGGCTAAATATTGGCTAAGCTGTCACCCTCTCCCACTGCTAACCCTATTCCGTTTAATCTCTGATATTGATGCCCAAGGCACAGCCCCAACAGAGCTCAGTCCGGAGCTGAGGAGGCTTTGTGTCGTGCAGTTGATCTTCATGTTGCTGGGTGATGGGCTGGAGAAAGCTGCAACGTGGGAGAAGCTCCGCGATTCCTCCTCCTTCGGCTGAGGACAGGTCAGTCTGTGCGCCCACGTTCATCCTGGTTTGCCTTTCGGGGTTACCTCGCTTTTGGGAAACTTGCTGCTGAGGGGTAGTATCCTCCGTCGCCCCGCCTTGCTCCATCGCCCCGCCTTGGTGGCGTGTCGTTGCCTTTTTTGACACTATTTTCTTCTATGAGTCCCCAAGCCATTTGCCGTATCCTTCGGATAAGGCGGTGACACAGAAGTGGGTACAACCTTGCTCTGAACCACAGCAGCTGGATGAAGCAGCCTGGTTTACCCTATTTAAAGTTGGTGTAACTAAACTTTTCCTGGAATCGTACGACATCAAGGATACATGATTTTAGAAGCCCATATTTTTCTGACCATTTTTATGTGTTCGCTTTTATTTAAGTGAAAAAACTCGTTGTAAGAATGGAGAAGTTTTCCTAGTTTAGGTGAGCTTTTAATTTAAGTTTTGAATCTGGGGCTTGTGTAATGCTTAAAATTATGTGAGCCTCCTTTGACACGGGGATTTATGTGCGCAGCTTCCTGCACGTTGAGATGAGAATACCTACCATTAATTTTTGTGGCTTGAAACCAAGCATGATTTAGATGCTTTCTTCCCAAGGGAAGAGACATTTTATAAAATCACCACAGCGGTAATTTTTTGGAGTTCAGAGTGAACTAACTTAAATTTCACATGAATCAATTGTGTACTGTAAATGATTTATGCCCTAGCACATGCCTTCAAATGTCCTTACAAATTATCCGAAGCTAAGAATAGGATGATTTGCTGCCAGTGACACTTTGTAGGCTATTCGGCAAAAGTGTTTTCTTGCAGATCTTGTTATGGGAAGGTCCTGCTCATCAGTGGGGTCAATAAAACCCAAATGCCTTCTGAATTTTCCTTTTTTGAGCATGCTGAAATGCACACACGTGCATGTCCATCCCTGCATCTCTTCTACAAGGAGTTACCTCTTAGCAGGGCTTGGTTTTACACCTTACGGCCACCACTTCTCCGCAGCAGAAGACACAAAACCTTTGAGAACCGGCAATGTAGAAGCTCAACAAGGCTGGAGGTCTGACAGAGGTGTCCCTGCTAACTGTTTTCCAAAGGCGTGAGCATCACAGGGAGAGAAGTATTATATGGGATGCAAAGATAAAAAGCTGTATGCGATTTAGTGCTTGGATGAAACTAGAAAGGGAAATTTAAAATAAAACATCAAACAAAATTTCTTAATGGCTTAGACGATGAAGTTGCCGTAAAGACATCATCAGGAAAGAAACATTAGAAAATCAGTATATCTAACTGTGAAATTTTGTGTTTCTTGGCAAGTTTCTTTAACCTGCTGTATTCCCTTATTTTTTAAGCTAGGATTTCTAGAAAAGAGATAAAGCCCTTTTTTTCCTCTGGGCTTTGAAATTTCCTAAATTCTTTTTACTCTGAAATTATTTTTCTTCGGAGCTTTTTGAATGCTTGAATCGATTTCCGTTTCTTTTCTTACTAAAGAAACTGTTTAACCAAGAAAACTTTGGAGAAGAGAGATCTAATTTACAGACCTACCCTAGTGAAAAGAAATAAGGCGAACAATCAGCTGGACCATCCAGAGGATTATTACTATTTCAACGTAAGCTATTTAAGAAAATGTCTATGGGGAAATATCTAGAAATGTAATAACTTAATCCTAAATATTGTTAAAACAAAGCAAATAACTGAGTATATTGTAGAGACTGAGAACATGAGCAGAGACAGACGTTCGTTGGGGAGGTTTGCTTTAGGCAGGCAGAAAGTTTTTGTTTTGCTGCAATCTGGCCCTGGTTGCTGGTTTACTAGGGAAAAGCTTTTTTTTCTATCTATCTTTTGCTTTTTTTTCTATCTATCTTTCGCCTTTTTTTCTATCTATCTTTCGCCTTTTTTTCTATCTATCTTTTGCCTTTTTTTCTATCTATCTTTCGCCTTTTTTTCTATCTATCTTTCGCCTTTTTTTCTATCTTTCTTCATGTCTTGGCACTGTAGTACTTGCATATGACGTGCTTTAAGGCCAGAGGGATGATCGATTGTAAAGGTGATGTTGAATTCAGTAGTGTTTCCTGTTGGCAAGTGTTGAGTTTCTGGTTGAACTAAGGCTGATGCACATGACTTCTCTTCAGTTTAAAGACTTCAAATGCCAAAATACCAAGGATCCTTTAGAAGTGTGAACCTTTCTGTATGGGTTGTATTGTAAGTGTGTCAGGAATTATGTGAATCCATTACAACTGACCTAAAATGTTGTTGTTGTTATTACCTTTAACTAACCAACTATTTTCATCCTCCTTTTATTAGCTCTGCCAAAAATGGCTTCTTTTTCTAGCTAATCTTGGATTAGGGACATAAAGCTGAACACATGAGATAATTTTAGGGATTGAAGAAGAGATGGATGCAGCCACAGAGAGAGTGACAGCCAGCAAGCCTGGTCCACGCACGCTAAGTTTTTGCCAGCATATGGAGGTGGCCACAGGTCAGACAGAGGGTGCCCGGATATGTTGGGCAGCTTGGGAGTATTTTGAAGTCCCATGTCAGAGCTTCGTCTCTGATCAATAGAGGGATCCTGGCAGAAATGCTTGCCGTAGGATCGTGTGCTACCGCGTTGCGAATCTCTGCCCACTTAATACCTACCCTTGCAACACACTATTTCCTGAGTCGAGCTCGCCCGCCCGCCAGGAGGGAACGGAGCCAGCCGGGGTGAAGTCTGACTTTGTTGTAGAGATGTCAAGAAAACCTGCGCTCTGCCCATTGCCAGGCCTGTGCAGAGCAATTATTCATGCTGGAGACCCAATGCTAGGAGACATGGGCTCAGAGAGAGGGAATGTCTAGTACTGGTAGGACGAGATCATTGTACTGCAACTTGAATGAAAGGCATTTTTTTTTTCATAACAAAGATAAGACAGGCCGTGAAAGACACTCTTTTCCACGAAGGAAGGAAGGCGTTGTCCTGCTTAAATGATTTAGACAGACTTTATTTTCTAGGAAAGCCATGAGTCTCTTCATGGATCATTGTCTCCAAGCTGAGTTGCTCAGTGAGACCTTTCGTCTATGGAGAAGAGACCCGAATAGTGTGAATTGAGCTGGTGACCTTCCACCACTGCAAGTCAGGAGCCATAGAAATGTTTGTCAACGCTTTGAAAAGAAGTGGTTGTACTTGAGAATCTTTCCTAGGAAAAAATCCTCGATATGGAGCTACAATGAGGCTAGATTTTAGCACAGATCTGCCAGGACACATAGGTTTTCTTTTTCCTTTGAAGTAAAATATGGAAGTCAGTTGGGACATCTGAGCTTTTGGGATATTATAAGGAAAATAGTCAATGGACCTTTTTTATTTTTAATTTGGGTGAGGTGAGCTCTGCGTATAATGAGTTTTCTAGAAGCAACACAAATATACTTTTAATACTGGAAGAAAAGCAATGTGACAAATTCTCTCTGAGAATTTAAAGTTCTGATTTAACCAATGAGAACTTGGCTTAGTGGCCTCCCATTGGAGGAGTGATATGCACTAGTCTGCAGAGAAAAATCCCCAGGTCCCAACTCAACCAAAACACGTGGCCACCAGCCCCAAAGGCATTTCTCTACTAATGGAGACAGGATCTTGGCCGATGAGCATCGTCACTTGTTCTTGGTCAGGTTAAACTCTGGGGTTAGTGCAAAACATAAGTAGCTCTTTGTTTATTTCTGATAACCTGTGGTCCTAGACTGGTCAAAAGACGGTGATTCTTCCTCCTGCAGAGATAGTTACTCGAGCTGGATATCACCCTTGTTTGCTTATCTCCCCTTCCTTCCCCCGTTCTTGATAAGTATAGAAAAAAAAATGGTGTTACCATGGGTTGAACTGTGGGCTAACGTTAGTGTGTAGTATATATTTCCAGTAAACAAGATTCCTGCTTGTCATTTGCAATACTCAATAATTACCGTTTTGTCCAAAACCTGTTTTTTTTCTTTTTTTTTTTTTTTTTAAAAAAGCAGGACAGCATCTCAAAACTACATGTCATAAGCTGTTTTCAATGGTTACACCCTTCCCAGTCAGATGCATTTTCCCACTCACTCAGTGTCCGCAAGCACTTACTCTCCTCCCGTGGACATCTTCTGCTTTGCTTACATCACGCGGTTGCCCTGGCAGATGACGTCATAAGGAGAGCAGGAGTCCTGCCACGGATCCTATCCGTTTTCTGCATCTGCTGTTTGCCATGCGAATGCTGCACGTGGTGCTTGGGCATCGCAGCTCTTTAAATGCTGTGAATTAGGGGATGCAAATCTTTCACAGGCAGTGGAACAACTGAAAGTCAGAACTGCATTAAAATAATTTCTTCCATAATATAATATTTTGTTAATATGGCAAGATTAACCTACAAAGTTCATTTATCCATATTGCATCGATACGGAGAATGGATGACGTGAGAAGATAGGTTATCTTGCTCGATCATGACCTAAAGCCAGTCTTTAAGTTTCTACCAATTAATAAATATTTGTGGTTTATTGCTGGAAATGACCGAAGGAGAGGTGGGCATTATCTGGATTTGTACTGGTCCTGGCGTGGTGCTAAGACCCCGCATACCAAGCAGCTCTGCTCAGGCGTCCTGTGTGCTGGGACTGATTTGATTTGTATGCGAGGCTGTGGCGAGGGAAAGCATTGAACAGTTGCCCATGGGATGTCTGAGAAATGTCTTTTTAAGAAAATCTGTATGAAAATGGAGGAAATACACTGCCGTATAGAGGAGATTCTTCTCTGTGTGAGACAATGTGATTTGCTGGTGGCTTTTTTTCCCCCCAGAAATGAGTAGGCCTAGCTAGAAATTGCCCTGTTTGGGTTTGTAGGCAAGAACATAATTTACTCGTGTAAATGATCCATAATGTTAATTCCTCCTAAATCATCACATTGACATTAGTAAGTTGGCAAATGACTCAAAACCTGCACGGTGACTCTCGACCTCTACATAAGGCAGCATTCAGAGAAAAAATTGAGCCATCTTTAAGTTGTTTGAGAAGACGGTGTGATGTGAACAGAGTGGGGTCTTTCATCAAAGACTCCTGCCTGGCCGGATTTGCTCGTCCCTGGAACAGGCGGCTACAGAAGACACTGTCTTAGTGTTGGACTGGCTTTTACGAGGAAAAAGCAATCTTCTATTAGCATATGCTAGCAGGTTGAAATTAATAGTAAATGGAAAAAAAGAGCAGCTTCTGCTTCCTTGCATGCAAGGAAATTTTTTTTTTTTCAACTTTTAGTCAGACTGGTGTTATTCGTAGACTAGAATATTGAACACCCTGAAGAGTGTATTGTGTATGGAAACCCATGGAGGGCCATGAGTAGCTGTCTGGGAGGGGTGATTTCAACACCAGCAAGGCTTGTCTTGGCAGGTTCCTCTCAACCGTATCTTCTTTCAAAACCTTTATCTTACTCCTTTCGAAATTTTGCTTGTTTGGGCTTTTGTCCCCATCCTGAGCACAAATTAGAGCTTCCGTTAGCCAAGTAGCTCTAATCCACAGAGACAGGAACAATGTCTTCCCAACAAACATCAAGCTGGATGAGATTACCTGCTGGTTACCTGCACTGTTTGTCAGGGATTGTATCCAAATCTTACATACCTCATACAAAATCGCATACAGTTGGCACTTGATACCCATAGCATGACAAAATCCTTCACAAAGGCAGACCATTTCATTTATTCGGGCTCTTTATGTTCGAATTAAATGGTGTCTGGTCAGAATTTCCCAGCGGGTGGTTTTTCTGGGAGAGCGCAGCAGTGAAATAGAGCAGGTAAAGTTGACGTTCTTCTCCTGGTTGTTGCTGCTCAGCCTGTGAGCCTGTTACCCTCACCAAGTTATATTTCTTCTCTACCGAAGAGCGGGGCTGGAGCTGGTTCAGGAGGAGGGAGCATCCCACCAACACACACGGAATGGTTTTGTGCAGACTCTCTCTTATGGGTGTTTTCCAGGACTCGCGCTTTTGCTTCCTGGCCTTCTATTTCATCAACTAGAAAGATCTTCAGTTTTGGGGAGGGGGAGTCTATTATGGGGTGTAATAAGATATTGACAGTTCAGCTGTCATGGGTTTAAAACTTGAGTGATTATTTTCCTTCTGTCATACAAAGAAAATTGGAAAGCATGCCTAGAAATGAGTGCGTATTCTGGGACCGCGATGGTATCCAGGAGGTGCTTCATACGTGTCCTGGTTTCAGCTGAGTTAGTTACTTTTCTTCCTAGTAGCTAGCATAGTGCTGTGTTTTGGATTTAGCATGAGAAGAATGCTGATAACACACTGATGTTTTAGTTGTTGCTAAGTAATGCTTAGACTAGTCAAGGACTTTCTTTTTCAGCTTCCCATGCTCTGCCAGGTGCACAAGAAGTTGGGAGGGGGCACAGCCCAAGATAGTTGATCCAAATCGACCAAAGGGCTATTCCATACCATATGACATCATGCTCAGTATATAAACCGAGGGGAGTTAGCCGGGGGGCAGCGATCGCTGCTCGGGGACTGGCTGGGTGTCGGTCGGCGGGTGGTGAGCGGTTGCATCACTTGTTTTCTTTTCCCTGGGTTTTGTTTGTCTCTCTCGTTCTCCTTTTCATTACAATTATTATTATTATTATTATCATTATTATTATTACAATTATTATTATTTTATTTCAATTATTAAACTGTTCTTATCTCAACCCGTGGGTTTTCTTACTCTTGCCCTTCCGATTCTCTCCCCCATCCCACCGGGGAGGGGGAGGGTGAGCGAGCGGCTGCGTGGTGCTTAGTTGCCGAGTGGGGCTAAACCACGACAATACGCTATTTTCATTTAAAGAGAGCGGTGACTGCTGAGATACGCGCCTCGAGACAATTTAATGGGTCTCTCTTCACCGGTAGCGATCAGGTGTTTGACAGTTGCTAAATGTTTACTACAACGACAAAAGCACAGACTCTAAATATGTCTGAGATGATGATGAGCCTAATGAGACTCAGGGATCAAAAACTCAGTTGCCTGTTGGAAGGGGGAGAATTTCAGCAGCACCCTGAGTTTGCACCTTGGATGCGGTGGGAATGACCATCCTTCTACAGCCCAAAGCCAGTGGGGTGGGAAATGGGTCTGCGGACACTCAGCTGTGCCATGCCTCCTCCCCTGACTCCTTAACCACCTTTGGTGACCTTTTACAAACATCTTCAGAATTTCCAGTACAATTTTGCTCACCCTTTTCTCTTTCTTTCTTTTTTTAACAGTCAAATAGAATTTTTGGTTGGCTGAGACATTTCTGTTTAGGACAAACGTACGTGTTCAATGTCAAGTATGCTACAGGAAAAGAGAAGAGTTATTTCTATATATTTATATTGAAATACTTTGTCTTGCGCCTAGCGTCACTTGTTACAGACCTGAAAAATGCATCTTTGATGTTTCGTAGACTAGAGCAGAAGACCTGGATTTCCATTAGTGATTTTTCCAGGCTAAGTTTTCAGTGGTTATTCGAGAGATGTGAATAGGGATGACTTTTTCTGAAGAGATTGCCTTCTCCATGGTGAAGGAACCTGTAACTTTAAAACTTTGCTTACATTTTACTTAAAGTCCTTCCATTGACTGCTCTCTAGCGCCCTGCGCCAGCAGCCGCGTCGCTCAGCGGGCAGGTACCTCGTGTGCAGGTTTTATTGCATCTTTGCCTCAAAGGTGGAAAACTTTGGGGTTGAATGAGTTTATTTACCACATTAAAGGTGGTAAATTATTTTATGCTTCAGATGGGGCAAAAAATTGAAAAAAAACCAAAAAAACCAAAAAAAAACCCAAAACCCAAAACAAAACCAAAAACCAAACCCATAGTTTCTTTGACACTTTCTTTAACTGAAAAAATGTGATGCTTCATTTTGAAGTGATGTTTTGAGCCTAGACATAGCTAGTTACCAAGACTGATCCAGTGATGGTTATGACACTGTAATAGGTCTCTTCAATCATATATTTTTTTTGTACCTATAGGCCATAAGTCTGCAGGTCAAGCTGTTGGGTGGGGCTGTTTTTGTTTTGTTGTGGGTTTTTTTGGGGGTTGTGGTTTTCTTTGGTTGTTGGGGGGTTTTTTAAAGTTCTTTAAAAAAATTAACACTTCTCTTTGGTGACAGCGCTGGGTTGTATTGAACTGATGAGCCCCTTGGGGAATGAACGGCCTGGCTGGGTTCCCCGAAGGGCTGGGGAGCAGCTGGATGCGACCAAAACCTCTCAGCTGCCTCCTGCCGTGACTCCCTTCCTCTCGCCTCCCAGCGGCACCACCAAAGTGTTCACAGCATCAACGTCGGACGGGCTTGGCCCAACTGGTGCAGGTCAGACACACAAAAAAGACGCTTACGTACATAAGTGCTGCTGGCAACCTTTCTTCTGATGTCGAACTCCCTAAATCAGGTGGTCATCTGTAGGCCAGATACAGTTGCAAACGTTTGTCTTTAGATGTAATTTATCGTAAGAGGTGGTTATATTCACAAAACAAAAGCTGTAGGGGAAGAAATGTTTAAATGATAATCCTTGAAACCTTGGACCCCGCCGCTGCATCGCGGAGCAGATTAGCTCATTTATTTTCATTGTACAGTGCAATGAGCAACATTCATGCTGAAAAGAAAACGAGATTTGGAAAATGACTGCATCTGAATAACTGTAAATTTTATTAACAACATAGATTTAAATAATGGCTTTTCCTGTATTTTTTTTATCCTGTTTATGCCCCCGTCTGCTTGCCCAAGTTTGTAAATCATTCATTTGATCACTTGTTCAAAATTTATTAGAATTGATTACCATTGTTTTCACATGCAGGATGAATTTTCCAGATCACCTTCACCAATTTAATCCTCAGACAACTCATGCCCTGTCGTGGTCAGGTGGTGGGATGCTCTGGGATGAGCGTCTCCCTCGGCTACGAAGGGTTGAGCATAAGGGACCGCCCTCGTGGTCCCTGCAGGTCGGGGAAGCACCTACAGGGGCTGCTGGGGTTGGGACCCTGACCAGACACGGGGGGCCCTTCCGCAGCCTCCTGCCCCCCGGGTTTGCCTGCATCCGTAGCCTCGCAGCAGCCTGCCGTGCTTCGTTATTCACGGATAGCCAGCAGATTATAAATGTGAAAATACTCAGTCACGGGCATTTGGTGATAATAACTATAGAATCATTGCTCTGGGGAGGAAACAGGGTTACTCTGCTCGCAAACTTGTATATTTTAATAAGAATAGGTAACTTGGTTATGTTTAAAAAAAAAAAAAATTGGAGGTAGGAAGTCTGTGCACAAACACACCTGAGCCCATCAGCATCTGAACCTCCGTCTATAGGAATCATCAGGCTCTTGCGGGGAAAGGTTAGATTTTGGGCAGGGAAGGAGGATGAGGGGACAGAGAAGCTCCGGCAGCTCCACTCTCCTCCATGTGCAGGAACGGAGGTGGGAGCTCTTCCTCCAAGGCCTCTGCCCAATGTGTCAGCACCTCCTCCCCAGGAAGGAGTCAGGCTCTGCTCCAGCACGAGGTGGCTTTCTCCATTGGGAGCGTGGTGACTCCACAGCCCAGGCTGGCTGGGTCTTCTGGCCTTCAATGGGAAAGATATTCCTCCCAGCACAGTGAAAATGGGAGCCTTCGGAGAACCAAGCCAACACAGGAGGTTTGTGTTACAATCCTGAGAGCTGCCAGACTGCTGCTACTCCTGATACCATCTTAGAGAGTCAAAGCATCTGGATGTCATCTCGCTATAACATTAAAAGGAAACTGGAGTCAGTCATGAGAGGAGACTTTATTGTATGCAGGAGTCTCCCAAGCTTGCCGAGAAGATGCTGAGCAGATACCACCTAAAGGTCCCTGCGCCTGCCTGTCCCCTACGGCACGTGATGTTCCCCAGCTTTGAAGAGCTGAGCTGCCTTCTCCTGCCTGCAGTGCTGGTGCTCAGCGCGATGCTCTGAGCAAGATGTGATGGGGCTGGAGGGCAACCTCTGAGCTTCCGCACAGCACTGTGGCAGAGCTAAGCCGCAGCAAGGGATGGACTGGTGTTCGGGAAGGTAAAGGTATGGACTTAAAGTTGCGTGTTTACATTTGTAGCAAATACTATGCTTGTATGTATTTAGGGAATAAAGTTAAGGTAAATAGGAGGACGAGTATTACAAGGCGATGGAAAATAAGTTGTCTCTACACTTTGTCATGTTCAGCATTTTTGTATAAGAAGGCTCAGAATTTTGCACATAAAGCAGATGCAGGCTTGCATGGAAAGAGGTTTTTGTTGCAAATGATAGAATAACAAAGATGATCTTTTCATTGCTAGGTATTCTTATTTAAACAATATTTAGCTACTTAAGATATTAAAATTAATCACTGCAGTTTACATTAGGAAGTTTTTTGTAATGCTTTTCTTCTTTCTTTTTTTTCCTGGCGTTTGTTTTTCAAAGGCTGCAGAGGCTTTGAGGCCTCGAAGAGCTCATGGGAGCTAAAGGGTCTTCGTCCTTCAAAGCCTTGCTACTGCTGTAGGTTCACCCTCCATAATTCTCCATACCCAACGGGAAACGTTCGGGTGTCTCCTTCTGTAGGCGGATGGCTCCCCGCAAACAGTTCTGCGTTCAGCTGAGGAGACTCCTTCTTTCGAGGAGCTATTTACTTCGTTCCTTGTTTCTCGTTTATGAGGAAAACATAAAAACGCTTTCTGCACTTAAAGTCATTCTGGTAACGCTCTAAATTCTATGCTTAAGGATGCATTTAATTAAAGATTGACTATGGCATAAAGTGTAGGTTAATTAAATACCAATCAGTTCCTGTATAAAATACATATAAAGGGGCTTTGACTCACAGTAAAATGGGTCTGCGGGAGGAGATACCCCTCTTGCACACTGTGCAGCTGAAGAATGACTTCCCGGACGCTTTTCCCCGTTGTATTTGCCGTTCCAAATGCTAAAGCACCTGTATAAAAGCTCTGTTTATGGAAAGCCCTGGGCTGACCTCTTCCTGCTGTTCAGAAGAGACTTCTCCATTGATTTCAGTCAGATCCTCACTGTGTCATGGTGATGTTGGTATAATTGAGGAAAGAACAACTCTGAAGTGCTGTAGTTAATTTTTTCCAAAGATTTTTAACAAGGTCCCTCACAGAGTCAATGCCATGAGGGGCACCAAATGAAGCCAGAATATCCAAAGTTAATAAAACAAGATGACTTGTCTTGAAACAAGTTGTTAAACTGTAGATGGCCTTATTGTAGGATGTTGTGTATGCTGAAATTCAGGTGAGCTCCAGGGAGGGGAGGAGTTTTGGAGGGTCTGGAAGAGGAGTCCAATGTGAGAGAAGCCTTGTGTGATTGTCCCGCTCCTGTGTCCCTCCCCAGGCCCACGAGGGAACATTTTGGGGGACCCATCAGTGGGATGTCGGTCTGACCCTCTCCAGCTGTTCTTCTGGGGTACGGCTTTCTCTGTTTCACTGGTGTGGTGGCAGTGAAACCTAGATGTTAATGCTGAAATGTCAGGAAGACGCCTGGAGTTTGGGCTCCCCCACTGGTGGCCTTTAATCTGAGGCTAAATGGGCAGTCTTGAAAAAAGAGGCCTTAGTCCTAAAGGTTACACAGTGAATCAAGGGCAGAGTTTCTCTTCTAGCTGGATCTACTACTTAAGAGGACCTTAGAAGAATGGCCAAGACGCTCACTGCTCTCCATGCTCTGTAGGACTTCAGCAACGCTGCTTATATGGTGAAAAGCAAAGTTATCCTTTGTAGAGTAGTGCCTTAGAAGTGAAGTGTGTGTTTGTTTTTTGTAAAATTAAAAAATCCTTGATTCTAAAGTTGTTCAGAACTTTTTGGTTGGACATTCTTATGTTTAACCTACTAAAACTAGATTCTAGACATGTTGATTTTATTCAGGAGGAAGAGGAATAATATAATTTTGAAATAGTTTCATTTTAAAACGCATGATTCCATTAAAAATACTATTGTTCTTTTATTTCCCATAGATCTCCATGAATCAAAGCTTTCCTCAATAGCGAGTCTTCCAGAGATGTTCATCTCCTCCTTTAGGAAGCTGTTTTTTACATTACTACAGCGCTGTCCCTCCAAGGAGCTCAAGGCACCTGGCCAGCATGACAGGACCTCTTAAAAGTGTTTTTCTGGTTTTGCAGAAGGAGAAACATGAGCTAAAAGGACATGAAGAACTTGCCCAGGGTCTAGCAGCGCCTTGCCATGCTGAAGCAAGGACTGGAAACCACAGCTCCGTGCTGTCCTGCCTCCTCCTACCATCGTGGTTCCCAAAGCTCAATGATTTCTACACTTGCATTTCAGCCCATGCCCTGCTTCCCAGCTTGGTGGGTTTTCGAACTAGCTCTGAAGGCGCTTCTCTGCTTCTCTTTGTGTTCCGTCTTTCCTTTTCCTTTTATTCTGCTTTGTCTTCTAAATTGTCATCTCAACTTCTATATTTTCGCCTTCCTTTTTCATTTTGTCTTTATCCCCTGACACTCAGCGGATGGCCGGGGTGAGGTGCCTCTTTCTACACCGGGTTTGAGCCAGCAAATCTACAGGGAGCACAAAGCAGAGGTGGAGTCCTCCGAGCCTAACGACGCCGCGTGGCTTCTTGTTGATATTGGGCCTGACGCATGCACACGAGGTACGAGCTGCAAAAATGAAGTTGCAAGTTAATTGTTCTTGTTGCTGAAAGGCCTAGGTTAGCTGCTGTCATTACACTAATTTTTATACTGTCTTAGTGACCTTCATATCGTATTAACAATTTTATATTATGTTAGCAAATTGCTCAGTGAGAGCTGCTAGTCTGATTGCATTCTGAAGGTCATTAATATGATATGAAAATCTTATTGTATTCTCTGCTTTCATATTTTATTAGTGATACGGAAAGCAATAAAGAGGCTGATTTTTGCTGGGAGGTTCCCCAGGGAAACAGGCTCTACAGCAGTGGTGTCCCACATTGGCTCCTAATCCAATCTCAACGGGAAGTTCAATTTCCTCGTCATTAATTATTTAGCTGTATTTAACTGCTGTAAATTCTCAGATTAATTTTTTTAACTGTTGAGTTTGATGACCTCTAAAGACATTGGTATTAATGCAATATGAAATACAGTTGCTTAATGCAAATAGAAGCTAACTCTTCCACGAGGATTTGTGTGAAGGCATAATAATGGCAAATTTAATTTTTCTACTCTAACGGTGAAGGCTTATTGTATTACCACCTTTGGTGCAATTCAGTATTGCAAAATGAAGGATGAAGGCGACTGCGGCTGGGGCATTCCCTTAAGGTAAGCCTGGCTCAGATGGTCCCTGGTGCTGGGTGTCCGGGTGGTGGCACCGGGGCTGTCCCCAGGACGTGTTGCCAGCGGCCGGCCAGGCGTTGCCTTCGATGAATTTCCCAGTGCGTTCGGCCGCTGATCGACTACACCAGCACAGGGGAAAGCCGGTGTGACCCATGCCTTGGTTTGGGCTCCTAAAATTTTATTTCTCAAGTAACGTAGAGCAGTAAAGTCCTAATGCGTGCGAGCGATAGGTAGAAACGTTATCAGTCACCTAGCAGAGCCAAATGTGAAGGCAATAACCTTTGGGCAGTTTTTGTCTATTACTTAAGTACAATGACACTTTAATCTTGAAGAAAGTAAGTTAGAAACAATAAAGACTTCAATAAAAAAGAGAAGTCATCAGTTGCAAAGACAAATGATTTTTTGAGTTAACAACGTGCTATATTAGAACAACTTCAGTCGCAAGGATGCCTTCGCTGCTAAGCAGCAACAGTTTGGTGCTTTAATGCTGTAATGGCCTCGTGGTCCCTTAACTCGCCCTTAAAATGACATATAACAGCAATTTATCAAATGTTACCAACAACAATACTGAATTATAATATAATAGAGTCCAAATACTGGTTTTTAACATGATTGTGCCAACTAGTGTCTTTTAATGTTTGAATTTATGCTTTTTCCCTGCCACAATATGAGGCCGCTTTGAGTTCATCAGCTTCAGCGACACGATGGCTGCAGCACAGGCGACACGTAGCAACTCAGATCCTGGGAATAGGCTTCCAAAACAAATTTATAATTGGCTCATTTGGTGGTAAGGGCTTGCAGGAAAGTTAGTCTGGAGGTTCCCGCAGCCCGGGGGAAAACCCCAGCGGGTTTCTGCGCTGCTCTGTGCAACACTTCAGCAAGCAAAATGGATTATATCGCTCAATAGAAATCAGTGGCGAGGGACACGGTCTGAATTTATAGCAAGAGGCACTGTGCAGTGGCAACAGGCCTGCCTGAAGTATTCAAACACGTTTGATTATTTAGCTTCAAATAAAGAACAGCTAAGTCAAACTTCCAAGGTTGTTGAAAGTTTTCTCTGAGCAACGAGTGAATTATAAAGCTCAAAACCCAACCAAAATAAGGTTAGGTGCACCTGAGGACCTGACTCGGAGTTTGTGCGCGCCGTCCTCACCCTTGCACCAAACACATTTAAAATCGTTATTTTTTTGCCCGTGGCTGGGAATGGAGTAATGGCATCGCGTGGAGGGAGCGGGTCCTGCCCGCCACTCTGCAGTGCTGCTCGCAGTGCTGTAGATGGCAATGCTCCACCGGTGCTGCGCGGTGCCGCCGAGCCCAGCACCGCCAGCACACCCCAGCACCGCCAGTGCACCCCTACACCGTGCACCCCAGCACCACCGGTGCACCCCGCTGCCCACTCCTGCCATGGCTGCTTGCTCACGGAGGGCTCCGCTCCTAATTGCTTAAATAGAGATGAGGGTGGCTGCTGCACCCCATGCTGCGGTGCTGCCGCTGCTGCCAGGTGGGGAGCACGAGGGGCATGGAGGGGTTCGGGCATTTGCCCTGGTCCAGGCACAGTGGTGACCCTGAGCTCCGGGGAGAACGGGTGGTACAGTGGTACAGTACTGGTGGTACAGTGCGACAGAAGAGAAGCAGTGCTGGTGTAACTCCGTGCCCACGTATTTTTACTGACGGTGTAACTGTGACGGTGCTGCTTGCCTTTCAGCTTGTGTCCTCTCCTGTCCAGCGCAGGGCAGGACCCAAATGGCACGAGATGCCCCAGAGCCGCGCAGCCCATCACCAGGTGTGCGGTTCGTGTTCATCCAGGATGTGTCCACGGCATCGTCCGTGGCGCTGTCTGGCCTTAAATATGGGGCTGTAAAACTCGGTGAAAACCTAGGACAAAACAGGCAAAGCCACACCGAGCCCCAGTAGGAGCTTTATTGACAATAACAAAGTCTTCTGGTGTCTCTTACAGGAGAGAGGAACACATCAAGCGCGGGGTAGTAGTTAACATTGCCTGAAACAACAGTTTGGGAGTACTGAAGGTAAGACCCTGCGGACTGAGCTATATTTCATCACAAAGAGAGCCCTTTAACCAGCAAACTTGTTCTGGGAAAGTTTCCAATTCAGACAATCTCTTGCGTTGTGGGGTGGTGGGATCTCTCATGCTAGGAGCATCAAAGGAGTCTCTGGAGACATTTTAAAAGAGGACAGGAGCCTGGGAGGGAGACTTCAAAATCCTGGCAAGTGTACAAATAAAATACACTTTGGTCTTAAATTAATGTAAAATATTATGAAACTGTCTCTCCGAGATTATTCCCAATGTGGAGTTAAAAAACAAACAGGCAAACAGAAAAAAACCCTGGATGGTGTCCACGAAGAACAAGTGCTCTGGTTCCTAACCTCTGAGCGATGATACCCTCCAAAAATCACCTCTTCGGGAAGATTCCGCACCGCCAGGCTTTATCTGCATCCCCTGTTTAAACAAAACAGAGACATCCCAGGTCTCCAAAAAAAGAGAACTTGTCCCTTGACCTAAACCTCCAATTTAGGCAAAGGCTTCCCCCGGCAAAGTCTGTGCGTGCCCTGCCGGGGCTGCGTCCGCTCTCCGCACCAGCGCTGCTCTTTCGGCAGTCGCGGGGCTCCGTTGGAGCGCGGCTTTGGTGCTCCAGGCTCATCCTGACCAGCAAAGCCGAGCCGGGAAAGCCGGCTCTCCCCCTCCAGGGCCTCCATATGGCTGGAGAGCAAAGCTGGGCTGTGTCTGTCTTGGGAAGCAAACAAGAAAGGCAAAGCAAGAGGAGAAAAGAAACCCAAAAGACCAGCAAATAGAGCCTGAGCAGAGAAGGAATTAGAAGAAAAGATAATAATAATATTATTATTGATGACAAAATTTAATTAATAGACCGCTAATGAATTTTATAAGCACCATAAAATTGCCATAACAGCCTAATTGCTTTGCTCGTCTTGCCAACAGCCAGTGAGAAGATGAAGCGTTATAATCCCCTGGATTTCGACGTGGGAGGCGGCGATTAAGGGGACGTGCTGGGGTGCCGGGTCTGCACGGGCAGTGTCACCATGCCGGGAACTGGCCCGTTCCCCAGCGAGGTGACCTGCTGTCAGCTGAACGGCTGCCACCGCGAGGAGCGTGGCTGGGGGCAGCTGCATGGCGTTTGCGAGGGGAAACCAGTGGTGCAGCAGCTTCGCCCAAGGTGCGGATATAGCGACAACGAATGGTTTGTAAATTAGTTTCCGCTTGGCCATAATTCTGGAAGAAGTATGGAGAAATGATGGTTTTGTTGCAGCTGTTTTCATGTTCTCCTTCAGCCCCTCTCACCCTCTTATTGCCCTTTTGAAAGCAGTTTTTTGACTTAATGCCAGCACAGGTCTCTTTATGCTTGCTCACTCTTTGTAATAGCCACGTACTTATAGAAAATGACTTACAGTAACTCAGGCGGTGGAGATACCAGTTCCCAAAGCCCGTTCCTCTCTACTGCTTGATGCCCTTTAGAAGAGCCCCAAAGCACAGATGCACACAGTAACTCCTGGGGTTTATTCAGCTGGGGCTGCCGGTGCGGGTGTGCACGGCCCAGCCGCCTCTCCTGTCCCGGGGCACAATTCGGGTGGCATCGTGGTGACACTTGAAATAGTTATTCAGTGAGATGGGTGTTCTTCCTGTGCTGTTTTTGGCAGTGTTGCACACTCGCCATGGGTTCTGCGACGAGCAATTTGGATTTATCTGCACCGACCCCTCTCATTTAGGGATGGGGAGAGGCTGCTGTTACGTGCTGGGTCTGTTTGCAGGAATTAGTCCTTTCTTTTCTAAACGTGGTAATCGAGTGAGATCCCATCATCGTTTGCCGTAACCTTACTGCTATAATTTCTGAAGAGGAAAACAAATAGCTATTTGGGGCCGTATGGGTTCTGTATGGTATGGCAAAAATTCTTTGGCTTTTATTTTACATAATTTGTGCCGCTGACTTTTCTGTCTTTACATATTTATAGTCCTTCTATTCTTAACAAACAAGTTTTTTCAGTACTTCTTTGTCACAAGGATCTCAATGCATCTAAAGATAACCATAAAAAAGGGGAAAAACACACTGCATGAACAAACCTGATACTCTTCCCAGTTCATTAGAATTTAATGAAGAAATACTCAGTGCCCAACAGGGGAATCCTAATTCATTATGTCTTCTGAATTCTCATTAAGCATATGTATGGTGACTACTAGAAAACTGCACCCTTCAAGCTCTGTTGTCCATTACACTGACTAATAAATATCCATTATACCTAGATACTGATGATAAGAGAGGCTCATGGAAGTTTTATTCCTGTAATTAATTTTCACTGGTTAACTCCTGATGACTTTCCAGTGTTGTACTGGTGGTGGCTGAATCAAAATCATTGCACCGGTGAGGTTGGAGAGAAGCTGCTCTACAAAATGTTCTGAAGATGGAGAAGAGGATGGACCACAACCAAACCTCCCTGCACCCACGCAGAGGCTGCCTTCTCCCTACCTCGAGGATATTGCTTGAGGGGCTCTGCTGCTTTGTCATAAGGGGAAAAGCTCGTTATGCATTTAAATGGTGTCAACTGGTTTTGGCCCAGTGTCTGAGTGATGATGGAAGCTGTCTACTGTTATCCAAGAGGTAACACTTTGCACAGTTTTCTACCACTCTCGGGTGAATGCTTTTAAAGGAAGCCTGTGTCACAAAACATGATATTACTAAATGCTTCCGACTTATTATTTAGCTTAAGGCAACGGTTAAAAGCTGCTTAATCACTTGGAGCTGTGTTTTAGTTGCATTATTGTAAGTGGCAAAGGGGTTATTCATTCCTGTATCTCTTCGCAGTTATTAATACTTTCATCTTTTACCTTTATTACTAAAAATGGCTAATAGCTCTGAAATAAGGAATCTCTTGGGGTGTTAGACTCAAGACATGGCTGGTTCTATTATAGCTACTTTCCAGAGGACGTTTTTCCGCTGTTCCTTGCAGTCCAGCTTTGGTCACACATAAGCAATGCATAGGAGGCTGTTGTCTGTCAGCTGCTCTGGGGGACACGCCAGCCCCCGGGAAATCCCCAGCTCATGATGTCTTGATGATGGAACTGCCCGAAATGGTTTGCTGGTATAGGAGAGGACATGGGCTCAGGGATGGGGCAGAGGTTCCTCCACGTGGGGACTGCGATCCGTGCTGATTGAGGTAAATCACTGGTGGTTCAGGGACTGAAAAGCAGCTGATAAACTCCAAAATCAGAGATGGGATGGTGATAAATGCACCGTCCAGGAGCTACAGGTTCTCTGAAACGTGGGATGAACCATCCCTCACGATCCCAGCCCCAAAAGGAGCGAGGGGTGAGACGAGAAACACTTGTGTTGTTATTTATGACCACAGCGCGGAGCTCCGGCCGCTTGTTTGCAACGACTTGCCACTTTGGCGTTAGATCAAAGAGGATTATTCAAGGAGCACAGCAGGAAAGACGAAAACGGCTGTCGCAGAGGAGCCTTTCGAGCATGCAGGCACAGAGCGCTGGGTTCCTGCTTCGACACCGGTGCTGGAGGTCGGGGCCCTCGCGAGGTACAGGTGTCCGGGTGGGAGGGGAGAGGAGGACCCTGGCTCTCCCTGTGACCGTAACAGCATCTGATGTCCCTCCATCCCTCCTTGGCTTTGCAAGTGTCATATTTATGTGTAACAGTAACTTTGTCAGTCCAATACTGGAAAGTGATAGCATCTCATTGAAATTATCCTGATTGGGGGCTCACAGAAATTTATAGAATATTCACTAAAATGAAATCCATACTCAGAATTATTTTTTATAAAAGGGAATTTTGTATATCTCAAGAGATCTCGCGGCAGGTTCCTTACAAATTTTCTCAACACATTTCTTCCTGATAATCTTGTGTTTCCTAATTCCCTTAGGGAGATGACGTCAGCCTGCAGAAATTTTGTTCATGTCCTTTGCAGGATAACTTTAAGTCATTTAATGTTTTCACAGCGGTGATAACTCCGTCAAAAAAAAGCGTTCTTCCGTGCATATAAAAATAATCTGTGTATCCGACCTGCAATCGATGGGAGTAATTAGAAAGTTGATCCAAAGCAGACTGAAGTTAATGGGTGTCTTTCGATCAACCGCAATGGCTTTCCCAAAGCTTCTCGCCGTCCCCGTGGCAAACACAGGTGAGCTCTCTGGTGGTGGGGGGGCTGTGTGCCCGTACCTTGCCTTGCACCGTCCATGCACTGTCCTAGGCTGAATCTGCCGCACCTCTCCAAGTGATAGCTGCTTTCCCAAGACATGCGGATTCTTCTCAGGTTTTTATTGCTTTAATTAGATTTTATTTTCCTTATAAAGGATAAGTGAATGAGTAAATCTCTCTATAAAAATAGACTGGTTTTGTTGGTGTCTTCCAACCTATTGGCTGCTCTTGACATGCCCAAACTACGCACACACACTCTTGCTCTCCCGAGCTTTAGAAATTAGTCATTATTTGTGCCATTCCAATGACAAATCTCTGCTGTAATGAGGGTTTTATCCTTTTAAAACAAAAGAATTTTTATTAATTCCTTGAATTAATAATTGAAGGCTTAACTTTTAAGGGGGGGCAGGTGCTCATTGTGATTAATAGCACGCGTTCCTTGTGTATCACGTAACTTTACTAAATCTTAGTGATGGTGTGGGGGTCAGTGTCACTGTTATTAATAGTAATGATAATTATATCTTTGGGAAGCTGTCAGGAAAGTGTCTTTTGTACGAGTCAGAGTAGTGTAAACAGACTGTACAGGCAGGCACTACCCTTTCCATCAATAGGTAAACAATCTTTGTTAAGCTCATCTTGATAGTCTTATTTTGTTGCCACATTTTAATTACTCATCCTGTCTGTTTATATTCCGTTGCATTTTGCTGAAGATACAAGCTTTAAAAATCATTGGTATTTAGGAAAATCCAAAGCTGGGGTGATGCATGCTCAGGTGCTAATTTATTTACATCAATTAATTTCAGGCCCCTGATGTAAACCAATTAGTATTCAACACTTAATGGAGTCATTATCTGTCAGATTAGCTTTTAGAAATGCTTGTCACTGCTACAGGACCAGGCAGCAGAACTTTGCTAATAAAACTAGCAGAATTAATGGAGTGAACAGCATAGATAATGACTTAATGTGGAACATACAGTATAGAGAAGAGACTGAACAACTGTCTTCAAGAAATGAAGATATCATTGAGCCAGCTACTTTATTCCAAAAATGAGCTCAGATGGTGCTCTTCAGAAACATCAAAGGCGTCTAGCTAAGCCTTTGCAAAGTTATGTTTCATAATAAATAATTTTCAACCTTTGTGCCCTCACATACACGCAATCTACCTTTCTAGCTTGATGCGGCATGCAAATAAACGCTTGACGTTGTACCACCCTGCTGTGACTTGAAGCTGTTATTTCCAAAGGATTAAGCGTTAACGGGAGCGACAATACCCAGGTTACTGAGCTGCTTCCGTGGGTGTCATCTCCAAACGGTGTGGTGTACAACTTCTCCAGGTGAGACCTACTTTGTGAAACGCGCTTATCACCTAACTTCAGGGCTGGGGGGGACTGCACAATAAATTGTATTGGAGAAAGTCAGGCAGGAGATCACTCTAGGCAGGCAAGACTGGCATTGCACCCGCAATCATCTGGTGAGATCCGCAAGCAGCAATAAACCTCCAAAAAGCATCGCTACCGTTCCGTACGTTTTCAGAAGCTTTCCCCGTGGGTGCAGGATGACAGAATTTGCCCATTGTTTTGTTGTTCTAGGTTAAGTTCACGTGTTCTAGGTTAAGTTTTTGTGCTTCACCAAGGCAGGTTTTGCGATTTTCTGTTTGTGAGTTCTGGTTAGCTGGTTCTTCTGGTGCCTCAGGGACAGATTACAGCCCGCTCTGTGCGAAAGTCATCCTTGCATGGAGGGCAATCACAAAACTTAATTCCCATTTAAGCTTTTAAAGAAGAATACAAGTGCAGCTTAAAAAAATGATACATTGTACATTTGCATAATAATTCCCGTGATTCATGCTTTACCGAGAACCGCGGCGTGTACCCGCATACGAGTCTGCGATAACGCTGGCCTCGCTTGCTGCGGGGACAGTCCTGCGCCTTCACCCTTTCACATGTCCTGCTTCTGGGGACTGAAGGCTGGTTTGGGGACCCTGGAGTAGTGGATATGTACTTAATTGCATGAGGAATTCCTCTTCAGTAAATATGTATGACTGTATCTGAAGAAAAGCCACTACAACCAATTATCTAAGCCATGGTGGCAATGACCGTATTCCCAGGTGCCCTTTGCTTTCAGATGTTTCCTTGTCACAGTACCAAAACTTGAACTCTACCATAAGAGAGAACAAAGATACTACTGGGTTATTTACTATTCTTACTTAGTATAGGTTGTCATGTCTTGCTAGCTCTTTCCCTGTGCTGCTCACCTGAGCCTGAACGACCTCTTGTTCTTGCCAGGTAACCAGGTTAGTTCTTATGGTTTTAGGTTATGCATCATTTAGGTAACACTATAAGATCGTTGTCTTCAACCTCAGAGATCATTCCATGTCATACATGTTTTTTTAAGTCTGCCTGCTTTAAGCAGCTGCATTAGCACCTTATATACCTCACCTGTCCTGGTATAGATGTTGTGCGTAAGCACCGACGGCCATTTATGTACAGTTAACAGTTGGTTGTATTTTTCCTGCATCAGCTCTAGTTGTTCTCAATGATAGTTTTCCACTACCCCAGAGGGACTGAGCTTATGGCTGCAAAATCAACATTTACATTTGATTTTCAGCGTGGCACGTGGTTAGTGAGAAATAGGTGACTGCACCCCCCCCCACCCAGAAAAATTATCTTGCTTCAGCTCCGCTGCTCAAGAAACTCACTCGCCTTCTACCCCTAAGGCTTCCTTCCAGGAGAGCCCTACAGAGAAGGGAGAGCAGCTGGCTTTTTTTTTGACTTTTAGGGCATACAGGAGGTCTTGTAGCACTTTCCTAATTTCCAATATTTGAAAGCAGCACTTGATGATAGATAAACATAAGCTATTCTTTCCCCATCATATCCATCTCCCTCGAAACCATGACCAATTGCTATCCTAACACCCGTGTGACAGAGGTTTTAGAAACATCAACGACAGAGAATATTTGCGGATTTATTTTTTCCAGTAATTGCAGCAGAAAATCCTCACGTGTGACTTTCTGCTCCAACCGTTTGTCTACGTGATCCCTGGAGTGGGAGAACTTGGACCGCAAGGAAGGAGACGTTTGGCCAGCCAGCCTCGGGAAGGCACTGCTGGTGGCAGAGGGACGTGCTACGTGTTTGGGTAAGCAGGGCATCAGTTTTGGGGGGGTGGAGGGCCAGCAGCCAGAGCATCTGTATCGGTTTTGCGAGCAAGATATGGGCATGAGAAACAAGCTGATTTTATGAACTTCTGGCTCAGCTGAGCTTCATTTTAATATCTGTAAAGAAACTTAAACCCAGATTAACCTCTACTAGGCTCAGATTTCATTGTGAACATTTTTTACAGCTGTTCAGAATTTTCTGCTGTTCCAAAGAACAATTAATTTTGGTATCAATAATTTGCTTCTTCCAAGAGTATATCCATATGGCTATCGAGACAGTTTGTATTTCCATAATTGAAATCATATACGACTGCTGCAGAATCCTCGCAGGGGTTGGGCTTTTTGTGGGTTTTGTTGAGTGTTTTTTTTTTTTTTTTTCCTACTACTTTACTTAGCCTTTCTTGTCAAAATAGTCGCTGGCCTCACCTCGTAACTGGTGATACGACCCCGCTGCTGTGCTTTCTAAATGCACAATACGAGGTGTCACGATTCAGATGCTGCTTTATGGTCCTACCTACTGGAGATGCCCCTTTGAAAGGAGAGGAAATTGCTTTTGGATAACATCGTTCTCCCGTCACAGCTGGTATTGGCTGGTGCAGATACGTGTTTACATTTTGCTTGGAAAATGTAAACACTAATTAAGCATTAATGTTAATAGGTCCTGGGACTGGCAGGCTGGAGACGTGGCTCTGCTTGCTGGCTCTGCCCTGGCTGCAGTCCATTTCACCCCACTCGCTATCTGTGTTTCCTGGCAGAAAATAAGGATAATTATTTATTCCTTTCCAGAGAGGGAGGGAAGGGAAACCGGGGAGGGTCATGTAAGGACAAAATATTGGGTTACTGTGAATAAAACTGAATTCTTCTATCAGCCCAATGAAAAAGATGGGAGGTTCCCCAGGTTCAGCTGTGGAAGCTGAGCAGAGAGGGGTCGTGATGTGATCCCTGAGCCCCTGGAGTGAGACACTGTTCAGAGGAAAAAAAAATCCTTTATGTTTCTTACCCTTGGTTCCCACACCCAAACCCAGCTTTCCTAGGCTGTTTGCTGGGAAAAACTCTACGACGTGCCGTAACGCGGGTGTAAGAGGTACCTCGCAGTTGGTGCAGTGGATGTAAAGCAGCATCTACTCCTGCTGCGGTGTAGGCAGTCCAGATTTTAGTTTTAATTCACTATATAAAAGACCTTGTTGTTCTTGTTCCTAACGTCTTCCCTTTTTACGTACCACCATGGGATGAAATGGTCACCGAGGTGCCTCCGCTGTTGTCTGGTCCTGGTGTGGTTTTAGCCGTGGCTGTTTCAGGTCTTTGATGGCAGATTTTACATTTTCCTTTGGTCGGCTTCGGCGTGCCTGCGAGAGCAAACAGCGGCTCTTCTAATTAGGCGAGCGTAATTTCTCACAAACTGGTCCTCTCCCTTTGTGAGCCCGTAGATTTGCAAAAAGAATAAAAGAGCCCTGATTGTCCCCTCCTTTCAGCCCTTCCCCTGATGAGGAGTGTTGCTACACCTAATAAATTAAAGGACACAAAGTTAATGAATTTTTCATTTGAACTCACAGCTAGGTATGGATTAGCGAGGCTGACGTTACTGAAGAGCTCGGAATTAGGAAGGGTCCTACAGGGACATTTTCCTCTTTACTAAAATCCTTTCATTCACCTTTTCAAGCATTATCTTGCTCGGTAGAAAGAGTTCTTTTCACAACATATAGCCTGTGGGGTCTGCTTTCTGTCCGCGGCATAAATGTGATCATTCATTTTGTTTGTCTAATGGATAAAAATAAAGGGCAGTGTGAGTGACATTCAGACAGCCTTTCTCCCGAAAAAGAAGGGATTCATACGAGCCTGAGCAGTACTCCGGAGCAGACCTTTACTGAGCATAAACGGTCACAATTCCTTCAAATTCCAGCTCCGACAGCTTACGCCAGCTGAAGGTCGTCTTTCTGCCGTGAGCTGCAGAAGGCTTGGGCTTATAAATAAAACTACAATCAATTTATTTAAAAAATAATTTTAAGTTAACGTCAAAGGACCTGTGTTATTCAGAATTATTTTCCCTCAGTCTCCTATAAATTTCAAAGGATTGCTGTCCGCTTTTAATGCGCAAACTGATTTCTGATTCCTGAAGCCGACTCAGCGCGAACCAGCCCATACATCCATTCGGGTGGAAGCTGTATCCACAACAGTTTGTCATCCCTATTTTTCCTGTCCAAATTAAAGCTTTTCCTATGAACTTCAATTTTAATATTCGCTTGCTTTTTGATGCTCTGGAAGAGTCTCATTAAAAGAGCGAATCAGATTTTGGTTAACAATATAAGCTGTTTGAACGCAAAAGAGGCTGAGAATGGTGGTGGGAGCAGGGCTGGCTCCTGCGGGCGCAGGGTCCCCGCTCCGCCTCGCTGGGCTGCGGGCCGGCTGACCAAAGCCCCGTGGCCGGCAGGTTATGGCCTTTCCCACACCCCGCATCGTGTGGCTGGTACGCGGTTTGACAAGCTTAACTTAGAAATTCTTTCTAATTAGACCAGAACCAAGTGGGATCTCTTGTGGTGCTGCAAGGCGGGATGGGGAGGAGGGACGGAAATTACTGCAAAAATAAAAAAAGGAAAAAAACCAACCCATAATAACTCCCCCAGGCTCTCGTCAAACCCCCGGTGTCCGCAAGATGCAGAGGGGTGTCAGCCTGGGGAGCCCGACCTGCGGGGAAAGGGAGAAGTGGGAGCAGGGGGAGGGCTGGCGGGCAGCAGGACGGAGACGACGGGGATGCGGGGATGATGCCTGCAGCGATTTGTTCATGGGAGCTTCTCCCAGTGATGTGTTTCTGGCTCTGGGGAAGGTTCAGGGCTCTCGTTACGACTCATTACCAAAGGCGTCAGTGGGCGTTTCCCCACTGGAAGCGCTGTTTGCCCGAGTCCTCCTGTTGAAATCCCAACGTGACGTTATCGCTGTCTTGGTTTCTCTCACCGTTCAAACTGGAAATGACATTTTTATTGTTTCCACCCTAAACTTTTACGTCATTTTGCTGAGCGCTTGGACAATAACTTGTATGTGGCACCTACAACTGCACTTCGGTAATGGATTCTTTTACGCAAAAAAAAATGCAAAGGCCTTTAGAGAGAATCTGGGTAAGTAATTTATATTGATTTCTTTACCATATGTATCATATGCGTTTGATAGAGTTGAGTCTGTGTTGCTGCTGGCCTTAAGCACCAGCAGAGGAGCGGTTGCAGAACAACCCCCTCATCTGGGTTCTACTATTTTTTTCTTCTTTTTGGTTGAATAAGTAATGCCGAATGTCTTGCTTTTGTGACAGACTGGAGGAAGGGCAGAAATGCCAGATCAGCTCATAAGAGTAGCTACTTAGATTAGCTTTATAATGCTGATTTATACTAAAGGGTTGTTTTCTCTCTTTACAGCGTTTTCATTCCCTTGAGTCAGGAGGATTTTTTTCCCCTTGCAAATACCTGCTTTGTCTGGGGTGTAGGACCTTCCTCCAGAGGGGGCCAGCTATAGCGGGTACCTTGGTGGCTCAACTAAGTCCGTGATGCACACTGAGGGTGCCGACAGACCTAACCCCCCGAGATTTTACTCCTTTTGCTGCTTATTGCACATTTCAAGCGGAAACATTCCGTGCAGGAGAGACTTCTCCGCTTCCTAAATAATTTGGGATCAAAGATCCTGGCGCTGGGTTAGGCGAGGGTGAGCATAAATCTGGCTTTAACTGAGATTCATGCTTTCTATTAAAAAAAAAATTGCAAAGAACTAACCATGATTGTCTTAATAAATGATATTTATGCCCTTCAAGCAGCATAACTGATCCATCATTTTATATGTGGCTCTAAAAAAGGATTAATACTGCTTACGATACTATGGGTTTCTGAAGTTAATCAGCTCCTCGGTTAGCGTGCAGGTCCTTCAAGAAAGCACGGGCATGTTTGTACAGACTTGTACTAGCAGACTGGTGCACATACAACTCCATTTTTGTGATATGCAACGGCTTTTTGCTCACCTCATCCTGCTGTTCCCCAGCTCTGCACCAGCCGTGGTGCCGAAACGCCTCCTGTGACACCGGCCAGAGCTGCCCTGAGGTTACGGTGTTCTTGGGCACGCCGCACAGCCCAACCCCACGTCCACAGCAGTCTTGTGGGGAAAGCAAACATAGACGGTTGCTGGGAAATCAGCTAAATGAATATTTTTAGCTTAATGTTTCCCCCCTCTAAGTGTGGATTCTGGCATTGGGGACCGAGCGTTAGTTGTCTGATGTTTCTAAAGAGCTGCTTTGAACCTGGGGCTGGTGTTGGTTTAGAGCCATGAGCTGTTTTATTCCTGGACTTCCAATGGCCACCCATGCCCAGGAACGTGTTGTGCCAGCAGAGACCATGCTCTTGCTCCAGAAAAAATTAAACCTTTCAGCTTCTCCTAGCTCATGGCAAACACCGTGGGAGAACTGGTGCTTTCACCAATATCCCTTGTTCTTCGCTTATTGCACGTAGATTTGAAAACCCGGCCAACGGGGAAGACCAGCTGCTTGCATCCCTTCTTCCAGTACAGTCCCTACCGCTGCACCCTCCTGCCCCTCTGGGTGGGTCTGGCTCTCCCGGAGCCCAGCCTTGGGAAAGCCATGCAAGTTAGGAAAGTATTTGGTATGGGAATTCCAGCTAACCTATAAACTAGTGTCACCTCTCAATTCAGCTAAGTAAACACTGGAAAATAATCCTAAATAGGGAAAACTTAATTTCTGGTCTTATAAACAAGTTTAAAAAAAAAACCCCAAAACCAACATGATTGGTGATGAACAATTTTTGTGCCTTTGATCTTGACTACGCTTGCACCATGTGTCAGGTGGGAGTAGTTTGAAAACTTTTGGGGGTGGAGGAAGGTAGTCCTAGAGGGAAATATTTCTCTAAAGATTTATTTTGATCAAGTCTCACCGTGATACACTATATAACCTGATGCCCTTGTTAGCAGTGTTATCATCACGGCCTCTCCTGCGTCTCTGAGAGCATAGCTAGCTTTAACGGCGAAGGAGAAGGCTCCCCCAGCAGATGCCGTGCCAAGGGGAATGGGTTTCCCCCGGACCGATAGAGACGCACACAAAAATTGCGCTTCTGTTTAAATAGTTGCGCTATTTTACCATCACAAAAAAATGTTGTACGTTGAGCACTTTCTCCCAAATGCCATCTATACGCAGCAGAAAATGTTTTTCATGTATTTGAAGGCTTCCATCCTTTTAAATGCAAAGTTAGAGAGCAAGCCAGCGTTAATGACGAGGATGGAAGAAAAAGCAGCGCCCAGGCGAGGGGAGGCAGATGAAGGCAGGGTTTGCCACCAGCTTGTCCTCGCTTGGCTCCAGGGAGCTCAGGGGCCTCTCACACCCCTCTTCGCGCCTTTCTTTTTCCGACAGCTTTCTCCCCTGGCATATCTTTCCTGCAGGTGCAGAGTGAAGTGCACTTTTAATCCAGAAATGGATTAAAAGTATTAGTTAAAACTAATTATAAATTACGTATCGGCGATTAAGATTTCTTTGCTTACAGAATAGGTTTACCGTTTCCTTTTGGTGTTTATTTTCCCCAACATGAGAAGAACGTTATTGCAATCTGTCGATAGACATCAGCACATCAGCATGGGCTGGGAGTGATATTCCAGTGTGTGCTTCTCTTGTTCAAATATTTCCAAGTGCTGCCGGTTTCTTCTTTTTCAAAGATGACTGCTCTCGCTGAGCATCTCTGTGGGTTTTTTCTGATGTATTTTTTTTTAAATGAATATAACTTCTCGAATCAGACAGAATTTCAGCGCCTACATTTGCTTCGTGGCACTTTCTAATCTGTCTAGGCTGATTTGCAACTCAAATACTAAGAAAATATATTTATGAATGTACTTCTTAATGGAACCAAAACAGATTTCAGAGGAAATATTCAGAGACAGCCAACATTTTTTTGCATCGTAAATGCGCTGCGTTTCTTATTTTCTCTATTCATTATTACACTTGCAAACAATTCATCGTTGATAATTAATATTAATTTCATACACTTAATTGACAGTATTACCAGGGGGTGACTAGATCAGCTTCCCAGTATTAAATAATTTTTACCAATTTGTACTGCTCAGCTTGCTGCTTTGCTGATTTCCCAGTTGCTTCATCTCTTCTGCATCTACAGCCAGACACAGGGGGAATCAGAGCGGTTCAAAATCAATAGATCAGCAGCCAGAGCAAGTAGAAAGATGCGCCTTCGCTGCGTGACCATGCGTCTCCGACGGAAGAGCGATGAGCCTCGCTGTATTTGATCATCCGTCCACGTGATCCGTCTCACCACTGGAACACCAGATGTTTGCACAATATATTGCTCGGATCCATCGCCTGGATGTTAAGCACCGTTAAGAAAGTACAATTTTTGTCTAATCATAAGCTTGCCTGCTCAGCTCAGCAACCCTGCGTCTTCAGCACCCTGCTGTATTCTCTTCACTGCCTTGATTCACACCAGTATATTTGCTGGTTTGCTGTGGGAACACGTTACATTAATACTTTCACGTTCAAGCAGGACGGCAGAAATTAATGGTCGGGCTGCACTACTTCACGTCTCTGTGGAAGAGCTCAGAGAGACCCCAAAAAAGTTATGGGGAAAAAAAAACATTTGTGCTCTAGAACTGAGACCAAATACTCAGCTTTGGGTATGGGAAGGAGTGGCAGTTTTTTAGGGAAAAAACCTCCTACTTTAGGATTTTATTTTATTTTTTAAAATGAATTGAATTTGTCAAGGCTGTTTTTCTGTAATACAAGAACAATTACTCCTTAAAGTACATTCAGCGATGATGATTTTACTGCTCAGGCGGTTCTGGAGCGCAAAGACCTGCCTTGGCACCACAGAAGCTCAGGAACCGCCCGCATTACACGCAGCAGCTCAGGAACAGCCCCAAAAAGTTGCTGTCTAAAACCAGCACTGCCGTACGAAGCAGAGCATCCCGCCACGCTTCAGCCCGCACCCCAATTAAAGGTTTTCTGATTTTTGTTTTTTTTTTCCCTTGGTTTTTCCTCCCATAGGGTGAGCTACGCAGAAGCACGCCCAGCTGGGCGCAAGGGAGGTTGAAACCCTCCCGTCTCCTGGTAGACAACCTTCTTGGCTCTCTTGTTTCCATCCCTCTCGTTTCTCTCTTCCTCCTGCCTCGGTTTTGCACAGCAGGAGGAACTTTCCCTGCCCGGGAGGGCAGTGAGGGCTTGTCATCGCGGGGCTGGGATGCCACACACAGAGCTGCCTCGCGCGGGGCGGCCGCCCTGGGGAAACCTGGCCCTAATTGGGAATTTCACGATATTTCAACACGAGAGGTAAATGACGGCCACGGTCCAAGAAAGACGGTTGAATTCCTGTGACCGGGTTTAAATGGCTGTGAAATCTCGTGGGACTTTTTTTTTTTTTTTTAAAAAGTCTGTTTTTCATAAAGCGTTCAGGATGTAAGGTTTGCGATGGCCGATTTATCCGTGCACCTTTCCTCACCTAACAGCCCAATTCCTGCTGTCCTCTTCCCCTGCGCCGAGGTGTCTCAGTCCCTCCTGGGTATCGCATATCAGTTAACTTTAAATCACGTATTTCTATTTAAGTGGAACTAATCCTGGCTTGGTGCCTACGCTACCTTTTTAATCCTTTGCAGCATATAATATTTTATGTATATAGTTTTTTAATACTCTGTTACAAAACAAATAAAAAAGCATGTTAGTGATTCAACAGAAAGTCAAATGAGTATCAATGACATCATTATATTTGATGTCTTGTTTTTACTTTTCCTATACTTGTAATAACTGCTATTTTAATGACCTGTTATTTTCATTACCAACTATCAGATCAGAAGTGATTTTAAAATGAAAACATAGTGTAATTTTCTCCAGAAATTTGTTTGAGGTAATAGTAGGAAAAAATACATTTACTGATTTTTGCATATTTTATTTTCACAGCTCTTTTTAAGCAGAAATTACTGGAAGCTCAGTCTTTGAGCAGCTCAGGAGAGCACAAGGCTTTTGTTTGGGAGCTTTTCTTCCTGAATGGGTATCTTCATCGCTTACAGCCAACAGAAAGGAGCGTTACCTGTGTTCTTTTGCCAAGAGAAGATATGTGTAAATATAGCGATTCATGGTGACGAGCAGAAGTTGCACGGGGGGTAGGATGAGACCTTCAAGGCTGTTTGGATCCCCAAGTCCTTAGGCAGCAAGACCCTGCCCTGCTGTGGTGGTGGGAGCTTTAGCTTTAGTGGAAAGTTGATGGGATTTGTCCCTGCTCAGTGAAATATTGGGTTTTCAAGTTTTTTTTCATTTCTGCATGCATTCAAACCCTTTCTTACAAGTTCATCTATAATGATGATCCATTCCTTAAAGAATTCACCGGTATCGCCACCACAAAACCGGACATTAGCCAGAGGTCTGTTACGCACGGTGCCCGGTAAGTTGGATTTTAGGGGACATGACTCGTCTATTTCTATGCAGTCATCTATATATTGTTTTGATATATATGATACAGTAACCATTAGTTCACTTATACTTTAATCGGTGAATCTGAGTTGATAAAACAGATTATAGCTGCCTATAAACTGAATCGGTTATAAAGGGGAACTTGCTCAGCCTTCAAAACCGATGAAATTTCATTTTTACACGAATCTACCAACTGTGGAGTTGGAGCACAGTTCTTGGTGGCTCTTGGCATTTGTGTTAGTGTGCCATGATGCCACAAGGGTGTCCAGAAGGAACAGGTCCAAAATGCCCCAAACACAACGTTATTGATGTAAATCAGGTAAATCAGATGTAAATCCTATCCTCTGATAGGAAAATACAAAGGAAACTTTCAACCAGTCCATAGTCTGGAATAGACCTTGATGGTTCATTACGAAACCACTTCTGGGTATTATTTAGGATAGGATTTAAAAAAAAAAAAAGTATCGTATAAACCAAATATTAATCAAGGGATGAGAAAGATGCATCCTCAGAGAGGTTATTCCACAATTACTTTGATTTTCTTGCACCTTTCAAAAAAGGAGGCACTGGGAAGTCTTGAAGATGTGGCTTAGTGGAGCGCTGGTCTGAGCTGGTGGGATTTGGTTCATAGTGATGGTTTCCTTAAGTAAAAATACTAGAGTTCTGCAAGACCCATGAGTTGGTGAATAAATCCTTTCCCCTCCATCCCGTAGGTTGGTTCGGGGTGCCACTGGGGTTGTTACTGGTTGTTCTGCCACACGTTCAGTGTGTGCGAGCTTATCTGAATGAGGAGTGACGGTAGGGGGGTTGAATCTTTTTCTCAGTCACCAGGCATACTGTGCTGTTTCTGAAGGGATACGTTAGCAGAATCCTGCTAATACTCCTTTTTGGGCCCATCCTAAAGATATTTTCTTGTAATTTATTGGCCAATTGTTTTGTTCATTTTGCAGCCCACCCCATTGCTCCCTTCTTGCCCAGTTTCCATCACCTTTCCAGGTCCCATCAGGAGGTCAGCAGTCACCCAGCGCTCTTATTTCTTGGTGTAACATCAACCGTGCAAATATCAGGGTCTTCCAGGTAAAGCTCCTGTGCGTTGGCTTCTCCTCTCTGTGTTTTAACCCTGGCCTTGCTTTTGTTTTACAATGCAAGTTGGCAGCAGCAGGGGACCCTGAGTCATCAGAATGGATTCATTTTGTAGACAGCTTTGTATGCAAAATGAGGACAGTTCCCCAAATGAGCGGTGGTGGTGGTCAAAGGCATTAGGAGTGCTATAATACACACAGATAAATTATAAAGCTATTGGAGAAGTTGGTCTTTGTGTTCATAGCTGGTTATACCACGTTGCAGACTCTTTTGGGAAGAACGAGCTGTCCACAGCAGCTCCAGGAGCCACAAAGTTTGTGGCTTTCACTGGTTTGGGGGACTCCACAGTAACACCCACCGCTATTTCTCAGTAGCCCTTCTCGCCTTTCTTCTGCTGGGAGAAACATTGAAGCATAGACCTCGCTAACAGGGTGGAAAGACTTCCCCCCCCACACCCCCTTAAGGTTTCTGGCTACTCCCCGGCCATCAAAACCTGGTAATTTGTGGGGTGCATTGAACTGAAGCCTGCTGGTATCCCACTTTTAGGGGGACCTTTCGAACCACCGTGAGCACCGGCTGGATGGCCTCCAAGCCCTTCCCAGCTGCGAGCTCGCTGCCTGCACTTAGGCTGGCTCCTTTGATCCTCTCTGTGTTTACGTGTGCCTGTCTGTCTGTTTATGATTTGATATCACCATCCGCCGTAGTTCAAAGAAACTTGGTTCTTCATTACTTTCTCCTGTGTTGCCCCTCATGCTGGGGAGAAATTCCCCATCTCTAGCAGCAGCGGTCTTCAAATTTCTCTTTAAATTTCTCCCTTGTGGTGCCCGAGGAACATTGCTGGGCACGAAGCTGCTGGGAGGGTACGGCCGGTGCCTATCGCATCGCCCTGGCTGAGACTGTAGGATGTGGGACTGGAGAACTAACAAATAAGTCATGCTTGGTTCTTCATGCTCAGGAATAACGAAGCTCCCGATGTACCCGCTCCTTTTGGGGTTACCAAAATTCTGCTCGTGGTAGGCTCTTCCCATGTATTCAGAGGATTGGATCTACCTACGGGGCTGACAACGCAGCCAGAGCCGGGGAATGGGGGGTGTGAAGAAGGTATAAATTGTCCACATTCATGGGTGCTCGTTAATGTACTGTAGCTGGCTTGCAACACTCGGTGAAATTAAGATGCAATATATTTAGAAGAGACAAAAAGAAAAAAACCATGCACAGTCTTTAATTGGCCTATAAAACCCACTGTTATGTGTAAAAACAAAGCAAACAGCTTCTGGTGGTCTGAGCAGGCTTCCAGGAGCTTGTGGGAGCAGGAGTGGTGTCCCCAGCAGCACGGCTCTGTGCTGGCAGTCTCCAAGAAGTTGTATTTTTTGCACTTTAGCTTAAAAACTCTGAGGACTGAAGGAAATGTTTAGCCTCTGGTTAGGTTTCCTAATTTCCACAGCAGCATCTGCTGCTGGTCAGTGTTGGAGATGGGAAGCTGGGTGGGATGGGTGGCCGGTACCTTCTGGTTGGGCGACCTGTCACTAAGTCATGCCACGTGTGGTTTGGGTTTGTGCCGTCATCTCTTCCTTTTTGACTGTTTCAAAGGAGCTAATTAATATTGCGCTGGTTTTGTACTCTCATTACAAATGTTGCCTTCAGAACAGATTCACACTTTGCCATTTTCCGTTCTCGTTACAGTGTTTGTTATGAGAATGAGATATCATAATTTTAATGCCCGCTATAGCCTGTGAAAGACTATAAACATTTAATAGACTCATAAACACAGACTTTAACCTTTTCAATATTCTGTAGCTGGATTGGCCCCCACTGCGCTGCATCCCCACAGGTTACCGCTGCGAACGCGAGGGATGGCCGTGGCGAGTGAACCAAACAGCAGAAATCCCGAAAAGGTCAAAGCGGCGCAGTTTACTATTATCTTCCTTAGAATATATGAGGCGTTACAATTCCGATGCCGCGTTTTTGTGGCTTAGGTTGGGGCAAGAGGAAGAAATGGCATGACATAAATCTCTTCTGAAGACAGTTGTTGTAATGGGGATGGAAGCGAGCACCCACTGAACTCATCCCTTTTAACTCTCCTATGGCCGTGCCGGGTGTCTGCCCTCTTCTCGCCCCGTCTCCTGGCTCGTCCTGCCTTCAACATACACAAGAGGTAGCAGCAACTCGGAACAAATAGCGCGTGTGTTTTCGTTAGGAGGTTGGGAAACCCCCGCTCAAGACTTCCCTGCTAAAATAGTTGTTTGCTATTCTTTCATTTGATGTGCTTTATTTTGTATAAAGCAGCACAAAGTGTTTTATAGTCAAGGATGAAGAACGCTGCAGAGCGGGAAATGTTCACGGTGAGTTTGAAGCTTCGGATGTGGTGGGGTTGGAGATCATCTGAAATTGGTGTGCCGCACAGTGAAACGTATCAGGCAACGCAGACTTTAGTTTTTAATCTGGATTTAGGATGAAAGCATCGTAACAGGTGCTCACTTTTACTGAATTGGGTTTAAATTGCTCCACACGCTATTTTTTGTCCCAGGAATGGCGTCTGGAGCGATTCGATAGCTCTTGTTCCTAGGAAGGAAAAAGCCCCTGCGGAGAGGGTTGAGAGCCAACACGAACATTAGATGTGCGGGTTCTGGAGTGAAGTGCTGCGACCCGACTGACCGGCTCCGTGGTGTCGGACGCAGGAGTACGCCCATCGCAGGAGGGCAACGCCGGACCTTACCTGATGTTGTGTTGCACTCATCTGAGCCCGATCTTGGGATGGCTGCAGCAGAACAGGGGCCACCGTCTTCCCAGATTCAGCCGAGAGGGGCCCGAGTGATGCTCGGTCACAAAGGTTCTCCACCACGGGGAACAGAAAGCTCAAAAATCCCGGTTTGTAATTCTCTTGTATACCATCCTGAAAAATCTTTGAACTTCAGCTTTGTACTCGAAATCTAATCCTGTTACAATTCTCTTACTACGCAACTGCGTATTTTTCTGAGAAAACCACTGCAGTCACATTGCCGTGTATTCGTTTCTGCCTAGATCTTGTTACAAAGGCAGATTTTCTTAGGCTGTACTGCAGCTTTACTACAGTACGAAGAATACGCGATAGTGAAACCTATACTGTTACTTCTTCCATTAAAAAGTTCTCATGGCTGTATAATTCTGGGTGTGTTGCACCGTCTCTCTGCCACGGTGATGAGAAGTTTTGGCTGACCAGGGCAAGGTTTCGTGTTTAGAAGGTGCCGCACCATTCCTGCACTCGTGTTGGGTTTCTGTAGCATCACCTGCGGAGAGATTTGTCTACTCTAGGAACAGCAGGATTGTGCAGAAGGATTTGACCTGCAAAAGCTTTCCGCGGACAGAATTCCCGCTGCTGAATTGTTTCCGTCGTGAAGAAGCTGCGTCAAAGGTAACAAAGTTTTAAATCAATAATCTAAACGTACGCAGAGCTGTAATCTTCCTGTAGGTTTAATAATCCCCTGTGACATTTACAGGACAGCTTCTGCAAACTCAAAATTCCAGCACTAAATTGGCATTTCATAGGTCTAAGAGATCCGCTATGCCCATACCGTGTGTACGGAGCATTTGTATTTATGCGTTAGGAACTCCATTTTCAGGATCGGGGGGAGGCAGGGGAGAAAGCTGTGGCTAATTTTCTCTGCCTGCAAATGTTTTCTGGCAGGACTTTGATTTTTTATTATTTTTTTTTTTTTTCCCCTTTTCCCCCCTCCAGTACGGAGCCTTGGAAAGCCCTGCGCAATGCCAGCTCCCGCCTTTCCCCAGTAACTGCGCAGAATTTGTGCCGCGGAGTCGGACCCCCAGCACCTGCTGGGCGCCTTTCAAGCTGCTTTAACTGGATCACAAGTTCCAAGCTGTAGATAGATGTAACAGAGACTAATCCCATCATCTAGACAGAAGTACAAGCCCTGAACGGGCAGCAGCTCGTGTTACCTCCATTTGCACTCCAGCCGACATGGCAGGAGGAGCTCGGACGTTGTTGTTCCCCTCCGAGCCACTTTCTGGGGAGTAAGTTCAGTGAGCTGATTTGATTTGATTTTATCTTATTTTTTTCCCTTCCCGAAGTCTGAAGATAAATATGCAAAACAAAACTTCACGCTTTGGCCAAAAAGGAAAACAACTTTGGTTCAGAAATGGCGTTTCTACGTTGGGTAAATATTATTTGTACTTGAGATGCAGAAGTCAAGGACTGGCGTCGCTTAAGAAATAAAAACCCAGCAGCAGAATAACGGAGCAGCATTTTTGGTTCCGTAATAGTACCAGGGGGGAGAAGGGCTGCTGCCCAGCTTCTCACAGTCACTGCTTGAAATATCCACATTTTAAAAAATACTTTTACAGCAGCAAGACTCCTTGGTGTCGTCTGAGCGCTGCTCTGTGCCGGCAGAACATCGATCAGGAGCCGCACGGAGCTGCAGAGACAGGACCCAGCGATCGATAGCGCCGCAAAACCAGAGCCGGCAGAAATGATGTTTACCGTGAGCTTTTTAACTTCTGGTTGACAGGCTCTTACCAATGACAGCTCTTCCTCGCTCTCCTCTTCCTATCCCCTTCCAAGATTTAATACTGGTTTACCATTTTAATTAAGGACGTGATTCTACAAATATTTACAAGCCGGCGCAGCACGTAGCGCTCGCCGTGAAGCAGCAAGCCACAGATCCACGTACAAATCCCTTCACGAGCGTGTGTGAGCCACGGCGCCGTTCACATCACCGCCACGTCAAATGGTGGTTTCAAATCCTCTCGCTTACCCTGCTTTCCCGAACCTTAAAAACTCCACCAAAAAAATCCATTTGGGGCGAGATTTCACATACCGGTCGTCAGCATAGAAGTCTGGCTTTCTTTTCCTTACGTTAAAACAAAAGTTATTTAGTTTGGCCCCTTCCGTATCTTACAGTGTTAACAAAAATAGATGCTTATTGCTTTAATAAAGCTTTTGATTTGGAAATTATTTACCATTTAGACTTCGTACGCTCTAATTGCTTTTGATTCTTCAGAACGCATATAATGGAAAGCAGCTGAAAGACTGGGGTTTAAAAATGGGCTCTTGCACATTTGAAGTAAATTTTATCCTGCAATCAGTCGTAAAGATCTTAACTGCAGCTATCGCATATCCGAAATATGTAATTGCTGTGGAGCCTTTCCAGTCTATTGGTTACAGGACGCAAAAAAAGGGGAAAGCGAGTACAAATGCAGGCCCTGATCTCTGTGAGTATTTTCGGGGATGCTCAGCGGGACGGGTCGCCTACCTAAAATCTTGTGTGTCCGTTTCTTCTAGGGTGGAGCCTTGAATGAGATTGCGCAGGGACACAAATGAAGAGTTTCATTTGCATGGAGGAGCTCGCCGAGTTAAACAGAAACTGCTCTGGTGAGTAAAATGACGAATTGTGTCTGGGGTTTGGGATCGGAGCCCTGGCTGAAGGGCATCCCCCCAGCCCCACACGTCCCCCAGCTCCTGGGGGAAGGGCTCAGGTTTTAAACGTGCCTCCATCTGCGTCTGGGTCTGCCCTAAAAACCAGTGGCGATTTTGGTACATCCATGCAGACCCAGGTGCTCTAGTCTGCTCTGCCTGAACCTGTAGAACTGCTACTTAAAAACAAAGAAAGAAAAACTCAAAATACTTAATTTTGAGGGATTTTTAAAGCATCTTGGTCAAATGTAGTGTGGGTACGGGTTGACTGGTCCATATTCTGAACGATCTATAAAGACCCCTGTGAAGTGAGATAGCATCTCTGCTTACTTGTAGTAATTTTTGCTTTCAAGCGAGCCCCCTCCTGTGGTCCTGGCCCTCTCTAGAAGGGAGGAGAGCGCAGCTTGAGAATATTTGAAATTTAAATCCGAAGGAAGCCTCAGGTTTCATGTAACATAAAAAGCAAAGGCGATTCAGCCTCAAAAATTGTTAAAGATGTTTAACACTCTCCATTAAAATCGCAAAAGCGGTGTGATTCATTGTTATCAGAGAAATGCTTTCTTTCAACCCTTTCTTCTTTAAAGGACTGCGTGAGATATTTCAGTACTAAATTAGGATCTTCCATTAGTGTGAACGGCTGCTAAGTACACACCATAAATTCTTCGTACGGGGAGACACGTGTGTGCGAAGGATGCAAAGGCAAGGCCGCTTCGGTCCTCGAAGGGGAGCTGAGGGAGAGGCTGCTGTGAACCCAGAGGTTTGCAGAGGCTGCTGAGATAGATGCTTGATGGTGGGCAGCTTGTACAAAGCCTGGATGTGCTCCTGCTGGATTTACTTTATTAGAACGAAGACCAAATTTGGAGTCTCTTGTTCTTATGATTATACCCCGTGCTTATTTCCACCCCCTCTTGAGTTCTTTTTTTAATAATTTCCTAAATTCAGAAGATAACCTCATCCATGACTCTGAAGCTGAAGTTTCTTTTCCAGCTCTTGGTTTGGTGGGATTTTTGGATGCTGAGCTTCCCCAGCTGCCCCGCGCCACCTGGACGCGCTCGGCACCCCGAGGCCTCCCCACGCACACGATGTACGATGGGCAGCAAAGACGACAACAGTGATCTGTACTTAACATTAGGTGGCACAAAAGAGTTTCCTTTTGCTCGCAGGGATACTGAAATACAAGGGTAATAGCAAGCAGAGATTTTCTTTTCTTTAAATGAAATTCTCCTTCCCTAATTTTTCCAGCTTTCAAGTAGTCTTTGAAGTGCTCCTGTTTATAAACTTACCTGATTTCGTCTTTCATTGCATCTCTTTTGTCTCTTAACACAATTTGTTTTAAAATAACTCATAACCCAGCCCTCGCTGCGGTTGTACTTACAGAGCAGCCAAAGGGCTCTAAACCAGGCAAATTTCAGTGAAATGCCTTCTGTCCTTCCTCCGAACCAGCGCTGGCTGTAAGAGCTTTACCTCTCAGGACCCTGAATGTTAAGAGCCAGCGTGACCACCACGCAGGGCATGTTTTAACGTGAAGCTTTTCCTCCGTGTCCTTAGTCGGGGCTGTTTACAAACCGCGGCCATTTACTCCTGCTTTGGTACCCACGCTATTTGATGCGCATTTATTTTGTTTCTGGAGTTGACTGAGAAATGCGATTTTGGGGGTTATATTTCCTTCTCCTTCTGTTGTAATCCTTTCTGAAACAGTTGCAGGTTGTCGTCCCACTGTGGAGGCAGCCGGGCTTTGCTGACCCAGCACAGGGGCAAGCGCAGGCCGGTTGCCCCCAACACCGCAGTGTCTGCGCTGTGCTGCAGCTTGCAAAGATTTACCAAAAAATAAATCAGATTTATGGTTAAGAAACAAAGCATCACCCGCTGTTTACGTCCCAAATCCCTCTTGCTAACAGGTACAGGACTGTGTGTTTGTCGTAACCGCCGCGGGAAGGTGCCTGTCCACTCGTGCTCCTGCCGCTGCGGGGTTATTAAAGACACGAGAGCTCGCTCCTTTCTCGGGTCGCTTCTCAGGACGCTCCTAAAGGTAATTTCCCCCTCCCCTAAACTATTCGCAGAAGGGTTGGTTATTGTTTTCTCCAAGGTTCAGCTTCAGAAAGGGGGGGGNGCGTGTTAGAAAGGGGGGGGGGGGGTGCGAAAAAATAAAAGGCCATTTCGCTGGCGATGCCGTGAAGTTTGCTGCTTTCCTGCCTCTCCCCCCACCTCAGCTAGCACCCCCCCTCCTCCCTTCGCCCGGCCCGGCTGCCGGGGCTGCAGCCTCCCCGTTTCACCCCATTAGATGTGATTAACTGTTATTGTTCCTCCCGAACACGCCACTTCCCGCCCAGGGGGAGCG